>CAUYQG010021745.1:0-14860 GCA_963574415.1 Tarsius wallacei
GTCGCCCCAGACAGGAGTGCAGTGGCACACTACCAGCCACCACAGCCTCGACCTGCTGGGCTCTGGCGATCCCTTCTGCCTCAGCCTTCCGAGTAGCTGGAACTACAGGCGCGCGCTACCACACCCGGCTAGTTTTTTTTAAAATTTATTGTAGAGATGAGGTCTCACCAAGTTGCCCAGGTGGGTCTCGAACCCACGGGCTCAGGCAATCCACTCACCTTGGCCTCCCAAAGCGCAGGATTACAGGCTGAGCCACTGAACCCGGCTGGATAAAAACCTTAACTAGCAATTTTAGTGTAGAGTATAGCATGAAGACGAATTCAAATTCTTTCCAAACAGACTGCCTGACTAGAAAGCATCTAAACACCTGAAATTTTATTTTTTTGCTGTTTTGCATAGGTTAGGTTATAACTAGATTCTCCTACTAGAACATTAAATTACCTCTATTACACTAAGTCCTTCTTTACCACCTTTATACTACAGATAATTCTAATAAGAGACTCTATCACTACAGGGGAAGAATGACATTAGTGATACTATTTTTTCTATGCTAACACAGACTGTACCTGTTTCTGATGGCAATATTAACAAACACTTAAACAGATGTTTAAAAGTCCAAATATGTGGCCGGGCATGGGTCTTAAGTCTGTAATCCCAGCACTTTGGGAGGCTGAGGTGAGAGGACTGCCTGAGCTCAGGTGTTTGAGACCAGCCTGGGCAACTTGGTGAGACCTCATCTCTACAATAAATCAAAAAATTAGCTGGGCATGGTGGCGTATGCCTGTAGTTCCAATTACTTGGAAGGCTGAGATGGAAGTCAAGGCTGCGGTGGCCGTGAGCATGCCACTGCACTCCAGCCTGGGCAACAGAGTGAGACTCCAACTAAAAACAAAAAAACAAAAAAAAAGTTCAAATATCAAGGTTTGGTGTGTTTTGGCAATACTGGCAGAAAATGACCATTATCACAATAAGATAAACTACTTTTGTTTCCAAATATAAGACCGACTACACCATAAATCTAGAAACTTATGTAATACAACCCAAAAATGATTTTCCCAGAGTATTTTATTACTACTCCTGGATGATGTGAAAATTGTGTTTAAAAAGATATATTTCTGATTAATTTAGTAACAACCTGAAGTATTTGTACTAGTGTGATTTGAGTTACTTCACTTAGAACTGGAGAATCTTAGAACTGGGCATTAAATAATTTAAATCTAAATTTTACTATTGTTTTGATGACTTACTTATCATAGGCTTGAGTAAACAAATGTAGGATATTATATAAAGGCAAACAGAATTTTAAATTCAAAATTTTCTAGTATTATATTTCTTAAATTATGGTTGGGACAATATGCAGTAAAATTTAATGTATATTTAAAATAAACTATTATTAACTTTTAAAAAATTACATTGTCAAAGGGCTTCTAAAGATACTTAAGTCTTTAAAGATTATTGAGCATTCAGTTATGTGACTGCTGCCATCATGTGGTATTGCTTTAAAACTACAGTTATAAGAACATGGTCATTTTCCTAAATTTTAGTAGCACAAGCAGCTAAACTATATCAAATTAAGAATAAAGGTCGAGGTCTGGCGTGGTGGCTCACACCTGTAATCCCAGCACTTTGGGAGGCCGAGGTGAGAGATTATCTGAGCCCACGGGTTCGAGACCAGCCTGGGCAACTTGGTGAGACCCCATCCCTATGATAAATCAAAAAATTAGCTGGGTGTGGTGGCGTGTGCTTGTAGTTCCAGCTACTTGGAAGGCTGAGGCAGAAGGATCACCTGAGCCCAGCAGGTCGAGGCTGCGGTGGCTGGGAGCATGCCATTGCTCTCCAGGCTGGGTGACAGAGTGAGACTACTACTCAAAAAAAAAAAAGAATAAAGGTCTCTCAGTTATAACCTATTCAACATACATGAGAATGCCATAAAGTTGTTATGAATAACAAATAATTATTAGGTCTCACTCATACAACTACAGTTTTCTCTAAATGTTAAATGTCAAAAATACACGTTTATATTGCTGTTTCATTATTTTTGTAATTTGTAAAGAACAAGTTTTTGCAAATCTAGTGTGCGACTAAAGAAACATATGCTTCCATGTTTTCCTGACATTAGACAAATATATTTTTTAAAATGAAGCTCTCGGCTGGGCTCTGTGGCTCAGCCTGTAATCCCTGCACTTTGGGAGGCCAAGGTGAGTGGATTGCCTGAGCCCGCGGGTTCGAAACCCACCCGGGCAACTTGGTGAGACCTCGTCTCTACGATAAATTTTAAAAAAATTAGCCAGGCGTGGTAGTACAGCACCTGTAGTTCCGGCTCCTTGGAAGGCTGAGGCGGAAGGATCGCCAGAGCCCAGCAGGTCAAGGCTGCGGTGGCCCGGAGTGTGCCACTGCACTCCAGTTCTGGGCGACAGAGTAAGACTCCAACTCAAAAAAATAAAAATAAAAATAAAAAATAAAATGAAGCTCTCCGGCTGCCTGTATCAATTTTAACTACAGTTAATCATTTCAATGTCCGAATTACTTTTTCTTGGTGTTCCATCCAAATGATGTCTGACTTTAGTTTTGGTAAATACAACAGGAGAGACAGCATGAGATTATTAAATCAAAAGGAACTAGCATTAAATTACTTCTCTGGCATTAATAGTTGTATAACTCTGAGTCTCTAAGCCACCTCTTCGGTTTCAATTAGCCTAAGTTTAAAAGTGGGAATCCTACTACCTTTCTCACAAGGTTGCTGAGAGGACCAAGATAAATCATGCCTAGCATACTGTCCAGCACAGAGGCTCCCAAATATCAGCTTCTGTATTTTTCATTTCAAAGTACACTGGAATATGGAATTCCTTAAGGACAGGGAGAGTATCTTATTCATTCTGGCACCAACTTCCAGGTTAATAAATTGTTTAATAAATTAATTTTATCATACCTGCTTGAAAATATTCTCTTTTACTCCTCCATCACAATCGCTACCTTCATGTTTTATTTCACAGATTAGGAAAATATATACCCTTAGAGTAATTATCAGGGAAACCATTTATATTTCAATATGCACTTAAACTACAGACTTATGAGTAGAGTCTTGCTACTCAAAGTATGGTCTGCAGACTTGAAACATCAACAGCACTCGTTAGAGATGCAAAATCTCAGGCCACAATCCGGACCAACTGAAGTAGAATCTACATTTTAATAAGTTCTACAGATGATTCAAATATTGAGATATTGAGAAATACTGACTAAATACTGATTTAAAAGATCCCAAGGTGGTCCAGCCAAAGATTTCTATACCTACTGCTCTATGAAATTGTGTGTTTGGGTCAAACAACTGAATTTATTCACATATTTAGTGTGAATTCACTTGTCAAAATAGTTGCAAGATCTATCTGAAAGCAGATTAAGACGTAAGGGAGGTTGAGGAGTGAATGGGAGAAACTGAGGCATAGAAGGCAGGCCTTAGAGTATGGCACAACTGTCACCTAAGGTAGTGGATACCATGAGGAAGGAGCATACATGGGTAGATTCTTAAATGGTTAAATGGTTTATTCACTCGACAGAAGAGAACACCTATTGTGCTAGGCAGAACTCAAAATGAATAAAATCTTCACTGCCTCATGGAGTTCAGTCTAGCGAAGGACCAGGACATGTAATATCCTATCTCAGAACACCGGTCTGGTAAATATCACAATGTAAGTGTGTACAAAGTGCTAAGGAAGCAGAGAAAAAAAATATCTATCTGGAGAAGTCAGCAGAAACTCCACAGGTAATATCAGAACTGAGTATTAAAGGAAGAATTCAGCCAGGTGTAGTGGCTCACATCTGTAATCCCAGCACTTGTGAGAGGGTACAGCGAGAGGACTGCCTGAATTCAGGGGTTTGAGACCAGCCAGGGCAACTTGGTGAGACCCTGTCTCTACAATAAATAAAAAAATTAGCTGGGCATGGTGGTGCCTGCCTGTAGTTCTGGCTACTTGGAAGGCTGAGGCGAAAGGATTGCCAGAGCCCAGCAGGTCCACGCTTGGGTGGCCATGAGTGTGTCACTGCACTCCAGCCTGGGTGACAGATTTAGACTCCAAATAAAGAAAAAAAAAAAAAGAAGAAGAATTCACTAGGAGAAAAAGAAAAGGAAAATTTCTTTCAAAAAGAAAAGCTTATATAAAGTAATGGAGTAATGAAAGAACATAGTGTGTGTGAGAGGACCTACAAGATTTGGTATGGCTAGAGCATAGTATAACATGTAAGGAAAAGGCCAAGGTTATGTTGGCAAAGGAGCCAGATCACAAAAGGCTTTATTTGCGAGGCTGAGCAGCTAGGATTTTTTTTTTCCCTAATGGAAATGGGGGGAAAAAAATCAATGAAAAACTTAGGAACAGCAAGATCAGTTTAAAGGCTGTGCAATAGCCCAATGTGAAAACTGAGAAGTACTTGAACCAAGGCACTGTCAGGCAAAATATGGCACAGGGGACTGACATAAGAGGTACTTAAGAAAAAGAACTGACAAAGCCTAATAATAACCAATTAAGAGTTGAGAGGACTAACTGACTCCTCATTCTGGATATCTGAATTCTGTTTGTTTAAGTCCTCATTATTTTTCAACATGCCTTTATATTACAATTATTCCCCCAGTCATCTTTTCCATCCATAAATGCCAAGGAAATCTTTCTGAAATATAATTCTGATTCTGCCACTACTTCATTTAAAAATCTTCAATGGGCAACCCAAACCTATAGGAACAGTCCAAATTCCTTCACATAACATTCAAGTCCCAGCCAGTCAGGGACTCAAAAGTACTTTTCTAACCTGCTGCCACTAACGCATCACTTCCTTCCCTCCCACTGAAATCCTGCCCACGTGCCTCCTTTTCTCACGTCCAATTGTTTTCAACCATTCTCAGTATGCTGTCCCAGGTCTTCAACCTCAGACTTAGGAATTGCCTACACTTTTGATTTTGCAATCCTGGGGTATATTTAAATTAAACCTACTGATTCATCCATAATTGAAGCTGGATCAAAGAAATCGGGCTTCAGTTCTGTTCTCTCTCGTCTGTTCTTTGATGGCGGCTAAGGGAAAAAAAGAAAATAAGTTGACATTTGCTATCTCTATAAACCAGATAGTAACTGAAAATACCCAAGTTAATTGAGTTCACATGGCTTATGTGATTCCAAGTGTACCTTACAGTGTTTTAAATACTGTATACTCAAACTACCTGGGAGGCTGATGCAGGAGGATCACTTGAATTCAGGAATTCAAGATCAGCCTGGACAACACAGCAAGACCCTGTCTCTACAAAGAATTTTAAAAATTATCCAGGCATGATGGTACATGTCTGTAGTGCTAGCTACTTGGGAGGCTGAGGTGGTAAGATCTCTTGTTTCCAGGAGTTTGAGGCTGCAATGAGCCATGATCATACCACTGCATTCTAGCCTAAGCAAAAGAGAGAGATCCTGTCTTCAAAAACCAACAAAACAATCTAATTATTTATTTTAAGAAGACTACATCATGGTATATTAAAAAGTAGAACTAAAAGACCTGCCTGGGCATGGTGGCTCACACCTGTAATCCCAGCACTTTGGGAGGCCGAGGCAGGAGGATTGCTTGAGCCCACGAGTTCGAGTCCAGCCTGGGCAACATAGCGAGACCTTGTCTCTACAAAAAAAACAAAAAATAAGCTGGGCATGGTGGCACACACCTTTAGACCAAGCTACTTGGGAGCCTAAGGTGGAAGGATAGCCTGAGCCCAGGAAGTCAAGGCTGCAGTGAGCCATGGTCACGCTACTGCATTTCAGTCTGGGCAACAGAGTAAGACTCCAACTCAAACAAAACCAAAAACAAACAAACAAAAGAAAATGAAAGAAAGGGAGATGACCTGGCTTGTCTCTAGTTTTGTGTCCTTGGACAGGCTGTTTAAGCTTCAATATTCACAAACTTGTCAACCTACCTCACGAAGTTGAACAAGATATGCAGCAAAATGAAATATGTACAACCATTAGCCCTAATTATATGATAATTATTAATAAACAATATATTCTTACATTTATTTAACTCCTTCTCAAGTATAAGTAATTTTACTTCATTATCTGATATAGAAATTTGTTTCAATAACAAGGTAGTATAAAGTAACATACTGCTTTGATAACGGTAAATAAATGGAAAATTATAAGGTGACATGCACTTATACTAACTCATATTTCTTGAATCATTTAATATCCATTGATTTTCATAGGCAAACGAATATTAAGCAAAATATATCCTTTACATCTATATACTCCTAAATTAATCTCAGAAGCAAACACAATTTTTATCATCTTAAACTAGGATCTAACACTCTCACCATCCTCACCTTCTCCTTAATCCCTTTTTATATGCCTAAACTCCTGGCAACTATTTTATTTAATATTTTTGCAAAACTTATTTTTTATGGCCAGTATATCTCTACTCTAGCAAACTCCAACTTAATTTCTAAAAGATTTAAAATTTAAACCTTGCAGAAACCATTAAGGTTCTTACCAAGTCTATATCCATGGTGTCAAAATCCATTCCCTCATTAAGATCCTCAATCCTCCCTTCTGAGGACATCATAACATCTTCAACAATTGGCTCTTCATCATCTTCCATTAGGCTTGTGCCACGCCGACTAGAGAAATATAAAATAAAGTCAAGATCTGAACCAATGTTGTGACTATTAATATATAGGCAGCAGTATGTGGCTCTCTATATTCAAGTATAATGGAAATGATGGAATTAAAGGTCAGGGAAAATGATTAAGCATTGATCATGTCATCAATGATGTCAAAGCCCCAATGTTCACTCATCTAAAAAATGCGAAAGAGTTATGTTTATTCTACATTACTTCAATACATTTAGCTTTATAGTTCTGATATCCCATATACAAGATTCAATGATAATTTCCCTCATGGAAACATACAAGATACCTCAAATCCTTTTTGAAAGTAGGCAGGGTACAAATTAATAAACAAACATAAAACAGAGACCAAAGAAATGACATTTTCAGAATATATATTTTCATTAACATATAATGCTAATTTAATTCATCACTTTCTCATTCACTCAGTACCTAATGCGTACCAGGCAAACTTTCACTCATACAGTGCCTACTATGTGACAAGCTTCTACTGTGATCTACAGGTGCAACAACAACAAAAAAGATGAGTAAGACTAAGACATGGTTCCTGCCCTCAAGGAGCTCACAGTCTACTATGGATAACAGAGATAAACAATCGATCATGACAAAAAGTGATAAATATTACAATAGAACTATGCATCAAGTGTTATAAGGAGATACTGAAAGAAGGGATTAATTCTGCAGCAGGAAGAAATGAGCAAAACTTATGCTGAGACTTAAATTTATGTGCCTTATGAAACTCAAAATTTATATATTTATATATATAGTGTGTGTGTGTATATATATACATATATATATATATATATGTATGTATAATGATATGCAAGACCAAAAGCTCTAAAAAATACAAAGTTCACAAATTAGCCCAGATCAGCATAAATTAGCCAACACAATAGTGAAATTGAGTATGACTTGTTCCCCAGTTTGGCTAACATTACCTTCCTTTTTTATTCAAAGATACTCTCCCCCAAATAAAACCACCAAAATCCCATCAATTATTTACTGAATGTTTACAATTTACACACTGCTGTGTAGGGTCTTAAAAGATAGAAAGAGAACAAGGCATAGCGTCTGATCCAGGCTACCAGGACAAATATACTGATAATGGTCCTTAATTCCTGACAGTTCTGGATAGTAAAATTTTACCATATTTTTAGAGGCAACTGTGAAGGGAATTTATGTGCTTTATGGAGCATGTTACAGAAAACCAGAAATCCATTCTACATTTTGTTTGGAGCACAAATGAAAAATAAGAAATATAATTTGGAATTATTTTCAGTTATAGGGCAGATTCCATTACAAAAAAAATCACCATAAGATAAGAATATTTTTAAGTCTCAGACAATAGACCACCTATAGTACAACAACCATAAAAAACAAAACAAAAAACAAACAAAAAACCCTCTGGCAATAGTTATTTAACTGACATAATTCTTTGCAGTTGCCATGAGTAGATTATCTGTAATTGGGAATTAAAATAAACAGTAAACAAAAGAATAATGATAAATGGTACTGAGTAATGAAATACTATATAGGACCTTGAGAACTGGTACAAAGATTTCAGGGATGCAATATAGACCAAATGATTGCATGACAGAATTCTGGAATATCTGTACTGGTGCCTGGTTGGAAGCTAAGCAACTAGTTGAAGGATCCAGCATGAAATAAGAACACATATCAAGGGGAATAAAGGCTACAGAAACAGAGAAGAAGGGATAGAACCAAATGACAATATAGATGATGACCATATTAACCAAGTTAGGATCTGTATATGTAATAAAGTATATCCTGTGTCTCTAGAAAAGTTCTTAAGACCACTATGGAGATAACTAAAGTGAATTTATGTAGGCTACCATTCATGTGGTAAAGGATCATTTACTAAGAAAAACAGGTGAAATTCTTATCATTTAAAAAGCAACAAAATATAAATTTTTAAAAGAGGTAACAATTACTATCTCCCAATACTAAAACATATACCACATTGTTATAAGTACAATGCTTTCAAATGAGAAAACTTAATCAGAATCATCACATTCTCCTGTATACCAATCAAGACATGAAAATGTATCTAATGACTGCTTGTCTGCCATTTCTTTTAGAGTAGAAGCTAATGAAGATTTCAGAAAGGCTTATAAAGTTCTTATACAGAATCCAATAAAAACAAAGTATTTAAAAGGTAAACTACAACTTTTTTTAAGCATTGAACACTTATTCATTCAATGAACATTTACTTAGCACTTTTTCTGTGCCAAGCACTGATTGGCAATGAACGTGGTCCCTGCCCTTGAGGAGCTCACAGTCTAGACAAAGGGACAAACTCATCAACAAATAATTACAATACAACATGGTAAGTGCTGTAAGAAATATGAATATACATAGTGTTATGGGAGCATAGATGACCGAAGCTTCACTTAGGGCGACACCTGAGCTTGCTCTTTTATGATGATTTTACCAGTTGCCAGGGAATGCAAAATGATACTAAAATGTAAGCAGGGGCCATACTTTGAAAGACCTTGCATGCCATGAGCTAAGGAGTTTGGACTTTATCCAGCAGGCAATGGGGAGCCATGAAAAAGTTTTAAGTAAGAGTTACATGGTAAGATTTTTATTTTAGAATAGTCATTCTTGATGGCAGTGTGAATGATGGAGTGGTGGTGGGGGTGAAAGAAGAAGTTTGGTGAGAGGATAAATGGGAGATTTGAGGTAAGAAAATCAGTTAGAAAGCTAATACAATAGTTCAGGTGAGAGATGAAGGCCTGAACTAAGGTGGGAAAATCAATTAAGATGTAACAAAACTGTATTTTTAATGCTGTGTACCAAAATAAACAAGGATTCATATTTAAACTTTTCCAACAGATCAGCCTAAGATTGGTCCTTTGGATAACTAGTTAATATTTAATTTAAAACATTTTATTTTCTGTTGGAAAGACAAATTTTTAGTTCCTTGATTATTTCAGCTTCAGTTACTCCAGAGAGTTTGCTGAAATTTTTAGATAAGGCACACATTAAAATATGTTAAAATGAATTAGTGAACTTCCTAGACTCAGACAATAAGGCACTCTCACTTACATGGCATGCTGAAGATTAGTTCGCAGTTTAACATAGCTCATTGCTGCTCTCTCCTGCTGTTGCCTTGCTTCCTCTTGTTGTCTTTGAGCTAACATCCATGTTACCTGCGTGCTTCAAGGAGAATTTTATTCTTCTTTTAACTTAACTTTTCTCTATGTAATTAATAAAGTTATAGTACAGAAAATGATCAAATGTACTTACTTATAATCAAGAGGAGTTTGGTGATGTTCAGTCTGCATTGGGTAAACACTCATGAAGCTATCCTCGGGCCGTAATCTTTTGGGCTCTCTCATAATAGTGGAGGTGAGTTGTGGTGTCTGCATCATAACAGGGGTGTGCAGTGTTTGTTCTCTGCTTAACCACATACTGTCACTACTACTGCTTTCTTCAGCTAGAAGAGAACATTAACAATAATGAAATTCAGTCACTAATTTTGACTATTCAAAGGTGTAATACAACCTGTTCAGGTCAATAAATATCTATTGCTTTCCACATGCTAGTACTAGGAAAAGGGGGACACAAAGGTGTGTGAGGCACAGTCCCTACCCTGAGCTTACAGTGTAGTTGTGGGTGGACAAAGAACAACCAGGCAATTATAATACAAGGTGGTAAATACTAAGCAGAGAAGGAAGCACAAGACGAATGTGAGCCGTGAAAGAGGTCAGAGCCAGCTACCTAGAAGAAACTTTTTTTTTTTTAGTTGGAATCTCACTCCATCACCCAGGCTAGAGTACAGTGGCATGCTCATGGCCACCTGAGCGTTGACCTGCTGGGCTCCAGCAGTCCTTCCACCTCAGCCTTTCCAGTAGCTGAAACTGCAGGCCGGCGCTACCACGCCTGGGTAATTGTTGGATGTATTATAGATACGAGGTTTTGCCAAGTTGCCTGGGCTGGGCTCAAACCTGCAGGCTCAGGCAATCCACCCACCTTGGCCCCTCAAAGTGCTGGGATTGGAGGATTAGCCACCGAGCCCGGCCTAGAAGAAACTTCTAATTAAAATAGGTATCAAGTAGGCTGTGAGGGCTCATCTAGGCAGAGAGAACATAATCAAGAGTGCTGAGGCGAGAAACAACAATGGCTGAGTCATATTAATCTGCTGATATTTGACCTACAAAAAGGGCAATTTCACATGGTTCAAATAGTTTGCTACTCCTGAGGTATTAAAGATGAAAAGAGTGACAAAAGGTAAGGCTGGGTAAAGAAATGGGAATCAATTTATGTCAAGTCTTGTGAGCTATGCTAAGGTGAGAGGAAACTACTGCTGAATGTTTTAAGGAAGGGACATAATTTGGTGAGTTATGTGTTTTAGTCAATTCAATGGCAATAGAGAGTGGACTTAAGTGCACAAATAGGCCAGTTAGGAGGCTAATTAGGAGGCTAATTGTATAGTCCAGGTGAACGAGATGTGGTAATAATGGAAAACAATAGGAGACTGATTCCCAATTTGTGGAACGCAGAAGCACTGAGAGGGTCTTAAGGGCAACTGCAAGGGAGGCACAAATCCATATGTACATTAAGATGTAGACTTAAAAAAAAAGGTTTCACATCTGCAAAAGCTACTTTTTCCCAAATGTCTATAGATGTTACCACAATGAACAAAATTCAAATTTGTATACAAGTGTTACTCAATTAATAGTAATTTCTAAAATCACTGATTAGGGAGGTAAAATTGGTAGCAACTGGTGACTGATTGTGAGTTTAATCCTTATTAGGAGATTATATGTGTACACATGCATATACATTTTTTTTTGAGTCTCACTCTTGTCACCCAGACTGGAGTGCAGTGGCACGCTCATGGTCATCCCAGCCTCAACCTGCTGGGCTCAGGCAATCCTTCCACCTCAGTCTTCCAAGCAGCTGGCACTACAGACATATGCCACCACGCCCAGCTAGTTTTTGTGATTTATTGTAGAGATGCAGTTTCACCAAGTTGCCCAGGCTGATCTCGAACCGCCAGGCTCAGGCAATTCTCTCACCTCGGCCTCCCAAAAAGCTGGCATTATAGGCTGAGCCACCACGGCCAGCCTGCATATACATTTTTGAGAAATAAGAGTGAGGAAAAAATATTCTAATAGCTAATACCCTAGTAATAGATAAACATAAATTCCACATTTTGCAATATAATTACATAAGCCTTTAAGTTCTACTGCATTTAGGCTCCAATATTGTCTTCGAAATTGCATTGACTGGGTTAATGGGTATTTATCCTTCCTTCTTTTAACTTATTAATGCCTTAGTTTATATGGCTCTCTCCAAAAACCTGAAAAAAGAGAGCACCAACTCTTCCTGTAAAACCTGAAGTATCTGGTTTGATAATCTATTTGTAAACATCAATTCATATGTGTTCCATGACGTCTAAGAAAAAAAGGAGCGACTACAGCACTATAACTATTAAATACTGGTTCAGATGAGAAAAAATTTTAAATTTTTTTACAGTGATATACAGAAAAGCCAATCTTTTAATTTGAGAATTTTTTTTAAAGAGAAAAATTTCTTTTAACTTTCTAAAAACCATCAGCCCCAACTATTTTAACTGGTCAGGGATACTGGTAAAAGAGATTTCCCCATCAACTATGATGCTAAGACTATATAACCAACCAAGTCTAAAACTGTACAAGTTAGAAGTATAAGGTTATGTGCCTTTATACTACTGGACGAAAGATACTAAGATCATTAATCCATGGAACAATTAAGTTTTAAACACCATACACCTGATGATAAATGATAGCTGATAAGTTATATGGCAGTTTTAAAATATGGCCCCATAATTATTTGATATTCCTCACACTAAGAGGTAGAGGATTATGTCTCCCCTCCCCTAGAATATCTTGTGATTCCTTGGCCAATAGATTAAGGCAGAAGTTATGCTATGCCAGTTTCCAGGCCCAGGCCTTAAGAAATTGGCAGTTTCTACTTCCTATCTTTTGCAACACTTGCTCTTGGAGCTCGACCGGCGATATGCTGACATTGCCAGGCACGGTGGCTCATGCCTATATAATCCCAGCACTTTGGGAAGCCAAGGTGAGAGGATTGCCTGAGCCCACGGGTTCCCATCAGCCTGGGCAACTTGGAGAGACCTCATCTCTACAATAAATCAAAAAATTAGCCGGGCATGGTGGCGTGTGCCTGTAATGCCAACAACTTGGAAGGCTGAGGTGAAGGATCACCCGAGCCCAGCAGGTTGAGGCTGTGGTGGCTGTGAGCGTGCCACTGCACTCTAGTCTGGACGACAAGAGTGAGACTCCCACTCAAAAAAAAAAAAATGCTGACACGGAGAAGTCATGTGTAGGTGTTCTGGCAGACAGTACAGTGACGTCCCAACTGACAGCCAGCATCAGATATGTAAGTGAAGATGCCTCCATATGATCTCCACCACCAGCCTTTGAGTCTTCCTAGATGAGGCACCAGACACCATGGTCCTGGCTATATCCAAAGTTTTGAGGTAGCTTATTATTCAAAAACAAATTTTGGGACAAATTTTGACCACTATGCTAATTTGTGTAAAGGTTCCTATGAAAAGGAAAAAAGTCCACAGTCCTGTTCTGAACCGATCCTGGAATGCTAGGAGTCCAAAAGTATTAAGTGTCATAATGCATTTCCACCTCTGATATGATATTTAGCACTTTGTGTTTGTTAAACATTAGGCATAAATAAAGAGAATAAACTATATCCTTACTGAGTGCAAGCTGCATGCCCTCAACCACTTTCCGTTTTCCCGTAGATGGTTTTGATTTTTTACTCCGCACTGTTGACCCCCGACTGCTGATTCCACTAATGACTGACATGGTGTCATCATCACCACCAGCTAGCAAAGAATTTCTGTAAGACATCAGTGGAAGCCACACATCCTCTCTTCGGAGTGACATCTGAAAGGTCATGAACTTTTCCAAGTAAACATACCTTGAAGAGAAGTAGAAACCATTAGCTTTGATATATAAAACTGCCAGATCTACTAACTGCTAGTTGTATGAGCATGGGCGTTATTACTTCACTACTCAATCTCAGTCTCCTCAGGACAGAAGAGCAATTTTGTCTCTACCATGACTATCACATCCAATGAAATAACTCAGAGCATTTTAAACATTTGTTGAGCATCTGCTATGTTCCAGGTACTGGGGATAGATACAAAGATGACAGATATGGTCTATACCTGCAAAAAAAGTTTTAGCCTGATGAAGATCATAATTCTACCCTTGGATCCAAGTATCACAGGTTTACATGTAATTCTGCCATCAACATTTAACTAACATTCATGTGACTACTATGTGCTAGGTATTTTTTGCCTTGGGTTCCTTAATCCTTAACTATCCTTACAACTCTGTGAGGAAAACTCTCTCCCTATCTTATGGATAAGTAAAGAAAGGATAAGAAAAATTAAGAAGTAATATGCCCACAGTAATAAATATGAGTAAGCAGTATAACCATGATTCAAGTCCCAGGCTCTGGCACTAAGAGCTCAATAAGGCTAAATTATATGTAGAATTCATAAAGACAATTATTTGTCAACTAACTGTAAAGTGCAATTCAAATCTTTGCTGCCATTATAATAACCAATTCTAATCAAATCAGATTTACCAGTGTGAAAAGCATTAAAGAGACACTTTGTATTAGCTATTCAGTATGCTTAATTATACTTCATTCATACATAGTAGTACAGTATTCCCAGAAGCATGGCCTATGAACTAGCTTGCATTCCAGTAACTTTTACCAGCCTGCGACAAGTTACAAAGCTTAAGTCAAAACATACTCACTAGTAGAGAGATTTACAACTATATACCCACCACATACCTAAATTCTGCCTCCTCCTCGCCCCCAAGGTTATTACTAACCTGAATTTGCTATTTATCATCCCCATACATATTTTTGGACTTCTAATATATAGTTGTCTGTAAACATTATAGTAAAAGTTTTATACTTGTTATTTGTACTCAACATTATGCTTTTAAAATTTAGCCTTTTTTTTTTTTCTTGAATCAGAGTCTCACTCTATCACCCAGGCTGAAGTACAGTGGCACGCTCACAGCTACTGCAGCCTCGATCTGCTGGGCTCAGGCGATCCTTCTGCCTCAGCCTTCCAAGTAGCTGGAACTACAGGCATGGGTCACCATGGCTGGCTAATTTGTGCTATTTATTGTAGAGATGAGGTCTCGC
>CAUYQG010021749.1:0-47309 GCA_963574415.1 Tarsius wallacei
CTAATTTTTTTTTTTTTTTGATTTATTGTAGAGATGAGGTCTCGCTTGCCCAGGCGGGTCTCGAACCCGCGGGCTCAGGCAATCCACTCACCTCAGCCTCCCAAAGGCGCGGGATTACAGGCTGAGCCACCGAGCCCGGCTCCTTTCTGTTTTTGATAACATTTTCATACTTGCTTTGTTTCTGTTACTTTACTGATTTTTTTTTTCTCTATTTTTTAGACTTCCTGTTTGTGTATGGGAAGAGGACATCAGTAGGCAGGTTTTTGTTGGACTCTGTGTTTATATGATTATCTATATGTTTTAGTTTCTTTAAAAGCTTTTCGGTCTTTGTGTTTCTTTTCATTTGTCAGTTGGTACGTCTGTCTGTTTTCCTTCTTACTCTTCTCTCTCCCCACATTCCCCTTGCCCCCCCCTTCCTTTTTCCATTACATTACAAAAAAACAAAATTTATAAAAAAAAAATAAAAAATTTATTTAAAAAAAAAAAGTTCATTTCATTTCTTTGCCCAAAACTCTCCAGTGTCTTCCCTTCAGAGTAAGAGCCAATGTCCTGGAATGATTGCTGACCTGACCCTCCTCACATCTCCCACAATCCTCCTCACTTGCTCCACTCCAACCACATGGTTGCTTTGAACACAACAAATATTCTCCTTCTTCAAGACTTTGGCACTCTCTGTTCTCTATGTCTAGAAGGCCTTTCCTTCAAGTATCTGTATGTTTTCCTCCCTTATTCCTTCAGAGTTTGGCCCAAACGTTAAAGAGCCTGTCTCTGACAACCCACAGGAAAGAGGACTGTCAAACTCCCATTTCTCGCCCCTTCCCCCATCCTCCTTACCCTGAGTATTTGTTCTTTATTGCCTTTATCACCATCTGCATGCTCAATTTTCGTGACTTGCTCTATCATTTCCCTTACCTAGAAAAATAAGCGCAGTGAGAGCAAAGTGTTTATTCTTCCTGTATTCACAGTGCCTAAAGCATTGCCTGATACATAGTTTGAATTTTAAAAATGTGTTGAATGATTGAATCTTCTCGTTTCTGGATGAACTAACAAATATCCATAGGCTGACACAAATGTAGAACCAGTATCCTAGAAGAAAATTTCTCTGATATCTTACTTGTAATTTGTACTAACAAAAATTTTATCACTGAAGTAAGGTAAAGTAAGAAACAAGAGGAAAAATGTCATAAGAAAACTAGAGAGAAGAAAAACCAACACGTTAAGATGAAAAGACAAAAGACTTAGATGAAAAGGAGTAAAGATCAGAAAAGATGTTGGGTAAGAAAACTAAAAAGATGACTCAAGAATTAAAGCATGTACTGGGGGCAGTAACAAGCAGAATAAACAGGTCAGAAATGAAGTAGTGGTTCACTCATGCATTTACTTAACCACTGCATGTTGAGAGCTACTCTATGTCAGGCAGAGAACACGGCAACAGAAATTCATCTTCAGGAACATGCAGTGAGGTAGACGAGCCCATGTACTGCTTGTTGAAGTCTAAGCTGGTAGCACATTTCCAGAAAACACTTGGGCACCATGTATAATGAGATAATCTGAGCCAATAATCTCATGTCTATAAAAATAATAAAGATATGATCATAGAGTACATCATAGAATTTACAAAAATAAATGTTAAAATTTTAGATACTAGAAACAACTGAAAAGTACACAATAGAATTATCAGCTGATTATCACCAGAGCCAAACAATGGAGCACTATGCAATCATTAAAAAGGATAAACAAACATAACCTTTACAGGCTGGCACAGTGTCTCACACCTGTAATCCCAGTGCTTTAGGCGACTGAAAAAAGAGGATTGTTTGAGGTCAGGAGTTTAGACCAGCCTGGACAATATAGTGAAATTCCATTTCCACAAAAAATAAAATTAAAAAAATTAGCCTGAGGCTGGGCACAATGGCTCATGCCTATAATCCCAGCACTTTGGGAGGCCAAGGTGAAAGGATTGCCTGAGCCCACAGGTTCGAGACCAGCCTGGGCAACTTGCTGAGACCTCATCTCTACAATAAATCAAAAAATTAGCCTGGCATGGTGGCGCATGCCTGTAGTCCTAGCTACTTGGGAAGTTGAGACAGGAAGATACCTAGACCAGGTGTTCAAGGCTGCAGTGAGCTATGATCACACTGCAGCCTGCATGACAGAGCAAGACCCTGTCTCTTAAAAAATAACAATCTTAAGACATGGATAAATTCACAATCCAATGTTAACTAAAACAAAGAGTAAGTAACTATATGCAGAATGAGTTCAAACAGGGCTCTTGCCTTTGGAGTTTGGGACTAAGAATTATATTCTCTTTACATATATGCTTTGGTGTATTTGACAAGTCATCCTCAATATACACATATTACTTTAATAATCAGAAAAAAGAACATGCACTAAATTATACATAATTTTTCATTTTCTCCATATGGACATCTCCTAACTATATATTTTAAACCTATCCCAATACAGTTCTCATTTCCTAGAATTATTCACTCCACTTATATTATTACAAAGGATTCAACAAGTTCATATTTTTGCTCAAAGCATGCCGAAGTTTTGTGTTCTTTTATTCCCATTCCAGATTTCTGAAACATTAGAGGACATTTTTTTGCTTTATAGATTTTTTTTTTTTTTTTTTTTTTTGAGTAAGCAGGATTTATTGAGAGGACAGAGAAGCTTCCACGGTGGGAGGGGACCCAAAGGGGTTGCCCCTATAGGTTTTCTAAACTCAGTTATTTGCTTCTTTTACCACTGAGGTAGCAAAAGAAAAAACTTTATTCAGCTGATCCAAGCCACTCAAATCCCTCTTACCATAAAAACTGTATTATATTCAAAACATCCCTCTTACCATAAAAATTGTATTATATTCAAAACATAACTATCAAAAATAAAGTTCCTCACGACATTTTTCAGTCAAAACAACAAGACTGTGGTACAGTTTCACAGTTTATATGTCAAGATTTGCCAAATTGTACACTTTAAATAGGTGCAGTTTATTATGTCAATTATACCTTAGCAAGCCTGCTACATAAACATAGTATCAAAAAAGGACATATATGTAAGTATGAGTAAAAGGCCTAAAGATAAACATGCACACACAAGAAAAAGAACCACAACTTAAATGCATCAGCAAGTTTATTTACAAATGCAAATGAACAGAATGGCTCACTAGTTTCTAGAGAAAACTTCAGGTATACAAACCATGATTATTTTTCATTAATGAAAATAAGCAGCTTTCTATTGAAAATCGCTTCGCAACAATTCTGACAAAGAAAATAGAGCCCCTTTATCAAGCAAATACAATGTTTCATAAACTGAATTTTTAAATTGTATTACAGAGGCAGAAAGAAGGATACAGAAAGCAAATATGGGGATGGATTTCAATGAAATTTTCCATATGGTTCTGCATTAATTTAGTATACATGACAATAAACAGAGCAAATGCAATTACATATTTATATTAACTATTTCAATAATGTTTAATTTAAAAAAACAATAAAATATTGTCTTCAAAACACCACTGGAAAGTCAAACTAGATCATTTTCAGCCTCAAACATATTTAATAAGTTCTTGTTTTTTCCTTGTGCTTTTAAGATGCTGAAGTAAATACTGCACTTCTCCCCACACATAATTACCTTCTCATAAATAAACAACAAAAATACAGGTTCTACCAAGACTGTTCCTATGTAATCTAAAGAGGCAAAAAAAAAAAAGTTATTTCTTTATAAAAGAGCAAAAAAGACATACAACACATATTTATAGATCTACACCAGCAGCGACCACCTCTTCTTCTATCTGCAACAGTGCTTTCGCATGGAGGTTTACATCACATGGCAGTGGGCCGTCCAGCTGATCAGGCAAGGAGAGAAGAAAGAAAAGGGCTTAGATTCTAAAACATGTGAATATCGCCACCTGGGATACACAGCCATCATCACTCAGATGAGGTAGAAAGAGTAACCTGTCACTCACTCTTAGGAGAAAAGCTCGGCAAGTCACAGCCTCTGGGCTCCAGAATTCTTTATTTGTAAAAATGGAGTAAAAATTAGCTTGTTGATATAGAAAAAAGTTACACTCAACTCTCTATTATTTGTATTGGAGGAGAGAAAAGGCATGGGCAGTTTTACAATAATGATTCAAAAAATCATTTCTATTTGGCTTTGGAATTTGATTAGAGAGAGAAAGGCGCACACACATACACACACTCCCCCCGTACATGCCCAGCCTTGACTTTCTCCAACCTCAGCATCAGCATCCAGGAAAGGACTGGACAGCTGCAGTCAGAAGGGTCAGAGCCCATGGACAGATAAGAGAGAGTTGACTGGGCTTAAGCCATTTTCAAAGCACTCTTCACATAGGGGCCAAATAAATACCTCAGAGTTCAAAAGCAAATGGTTTTGCTGATACCACTTGTAACACCCTTTCACAATAAGGAAGAAATAGACGTTACCAGCATCAAGGTTCAAAATATAAATAGCAGTAACAGTTGTCTTGCTGTATCTCTAAACAATATACAACCTAATTGTGCTGTCCTACCTTTTACAACACAAATACATACTTAGACACGAAGCAGCATATGAAGTTTTTGAAAAACTCAATTTTTTCAAAAATGAAACACCATATTAATCAGAATTCATGATCTTTTAAAAATATCGCATATATTGATGTGATTATATATTGATATTAGCATAAAATGAAATTCACTATTATTTGAAGTTGGTCATATTCTAAATCACATAACTAAAGTCCATTAATAAATAATAGAAATAAGTTGCTGGTGAGAAACCAATCATTAGTCCAGAAAAAGATTAACAGCCTACACAGAAGATTCACTTAACTATCTGTTTTAGTTTGTCTATTTTTTTTCTCGAGGTTTCTGCAGACCTGAGCAGACAACAAAAGACACCTTCCTGACTTTTGGACACATGCTTTTCTCTAATTCCTTGGCCCTACAATCCACCCTGTGTGGCTAAAATCCTGGGCAGTGACCCATTCACTATATACGCTCTTTAACGGGGACACACTAAGATTCCTAAAACCTAGAATCCTATGGCAGTGGACTTGAGGGGGCACTGGCTGGAGGTTCAGGGAAATGCATGGGAACCCGAGGTCTCCTTAAAAGACAAGAAATTTTCTCTCTGATTTGTTCTCTTACATTTGAATCTGAGATAGCAGTCGTTGCAGTACAGTTGGTGGTTTCTGATTCTGACTTCGGCTCCTGAGGAGGAGCCTCCGAGGTCACACTCACAGGACACACACTAGGGGACAAAAAAAAAACATCCATAATCAGTCAGCTCAAGAAAACTTGGGGTGCTCCCAGGGAGAAGAAAAACAAATGAGCAGAATGCAGCTTCTAAGTTCTTAGATACATTTCAGCAAAGATTGAAAAAAAATAAGGCCAAAAGATGATTAGTAGATTAAAATCAAGCCTGCCAGATAAGACATTAAAGAATTCATAAAGCCAATATCAAGAGCCAAGATGATCAGTCTAAACATATCCCCCAAAAGTAGGAAAAAATTGCTAATTGGTTTAAAGAAATTTAGTTTTTCTTCTTCCCAGGGAAGGGCAGGGTAAGGCCTCCATGAAAGAGCTGGCCAGGTGAATGAAGACTGGGTTTCTGGCCCTCTGCTCTGGGACGGGCCTCTCCCAGTACCCCCACTGCACTAGCTTGGCAAGTGTTCCCATGCGGTGCCTCACTTCAAGGCTGGATATATCAGTTCCACGTGCCCAAACTCTAATTATCTTGACTCATTCTGCTCTGCCCAGGAACAGCCCAAGCCAGCAACGTACAAGCTTAAACAAGTTGTGGTCTGCAGGACTCCAGCATCAACAACTCGAACCTTTCTCTAGCCCAATGTAAGTTCAAGAATCTAACAGATGTGTCTCTAGAGACAGATACTGCAAAACCGAGCTATCACAGTGTCGGTTCCCTATTATGTGCAAAAATCTATCAGGTTTAAACAAGCTGTGCAATTTTAAAAATATCTACAATGTTTTTCCTTCCATAGTGTCCCTGTTCAATGCTAGGCTTTCAGACACTGTAATAATTGCATGTGCTGGTCCATGCCCTAAACAACACTGGTGAGTTGTTGGTAAATTATATTTCAAGTATGCCTCTGACAGCACCTTAGAGAAAGCATTTAAGACTGTAAATTCATAGCATCCTAACATATTAGATAAGAAATGCATACTTTTTCCAGATTTACTTCTTAAAACAAGGTTCAAGATTTGAGAACTAAGCAGCAGCAAGCGATTTGTGATTTAAATGCGGCACAGACTAATGAACACAGCACCTAGCTTGTTAGTGGTACATCCATACCCAGCAGCTCACAGAAGCCATGCGCGCACCAAGCAAAGCTTTGCAAGTCTGCAAGCTGTTTGTCTCAGTCTCACCTTAAAACAATGTAAATGATAACAAAGACCCAGGGACTCGATGACCATGGCAGCTCCTTTGCCCAGAATGTTATTGCAGTAGGAGCACATGCGCTTCCCACTGACTGACCTAGACGTAGAACAAGAATGGAATGGAGGCTTTCACCTATGTAGCTCAAGGTTCTTATTTTTTAAAATCACGCTCTGGTATTAGCATTAATAATGATTTCAGAAAGGCTCTAGATGTGTATCTGTGGGAGGATAACATTTACCAGGCAACTAAAGCATGCCTTGATTACACTATAACCTGGAATGATCTCCATGGCAGCTCTGTGACCCTTGGCATCTATTCATGTAAATGACCAATTTCACTGTGATGAGTCCATCCTGTACTCCATGCTTTCCACCTTAGATCACATCTGCACTCAGCAATAGTCTCCCCGCATCTAATCCACCTACATCTTCTTGCCAGTTAAGCCTACCAAAGCACACAACCCTAATCATATGATCCCACCCCCCAGAATGCTAAGAGAAGCCTCAACTTTCTTCTAGAGGCACTGTAAATCCCCTATGACCAACCTTCTCAGCCTTATTTTTTACCCCCTTTCTTAGTTACCCAGTTTTCTAGTTAAACAGAAGTGTCAGCACTTTCCAATGTGTCTCTGGCTTTTATGATTGCCAAAGGAAATGAAAAGTGCCTGACAGCTACCATTTACATGGAGAAGGAAGTTTTTCCTTTACTTTGGGATACAGGTCTTAGCTCCTTTCCTGTGGCAAGATGGTACCCCTTCTTCCTTACCTTTGTAATCCTACAGCAGAAGCACAACACTTTTTTTTGGTTTTTTTGAGTTGGAGTCTCACTCTGTCGCCCAGACTGGAGTGCAGTGGCCGCTCCCGGCCACTGCAGCCTCGACCTGCTGGGCTCCGGCAATCCTTCTGCCTCAGCCTTCCAAGTAGCTGGAACTACAGGCGCACGCTACCACGCCCAGCTAATTTTTTTTTTTTTTGATTTATTGTAGAGATGAGGTCTTGCCAAGTTGCCCAGGCGGGTCTCAAACCCGTGGGCTCAGGCAATCCACTCACCTCAGCCTCCCAAAGCGCGGGATTACAGGCTGAGCCACCGAGCCCGGCTGAAGCACAACAGTTTAGTGGCACAGGACAGTGCATGGCTGCCAAGTATCTGATATTTAAAGAGCCTTCCTACATTAAGGCCTTCTTAGGGCAGAGAAGCCCACAGCCTGTCCCTCTGCTCCCTGCTCTCGTAGAGTGGGGCTCTCAGGAAGTAAATGGGTGCTCTCTCCTCTTCCTTCCTTCCACTCCACAGACTTCATCTCCTTACCCCATAAATTTACGTTAAATTGTGCCCCCCTTCTTTCAATTCAAACTCTCTGATACCCACTTTGTAGATTCTGGTACATGTAACATCATCTTGGATCAATACAAAACATGTTTTCTTATCCAAGCCTCTTATTTGATAGCCAAACAAAAATTCCAGCATTAATCAATGTGGAAATCTATTTAATTTGTCATTACAGTCATTAAAATATCCATTTTACATACACTGTTTGCAATGAAAAGTAGTAAATGCCAGCACTCCCTTGTGCTGTTGCACATACTTCTGTGAAATATAAAAGATCTGTGGAGAAGCAATGCTGATCTAAAAACCCAACCAAAGCAGATATCTGAGCTTCACTCCATATCAAAAAACAGTTTCTAGTCAAGACCCTATCACAACTTACACACTTCCTGTATCACGTGACCTACAGAATACGAATGAACAAAAAGTTGGCCAACTAGAATAGCCAAGTAATAATTTGGCCATTAAAAACCCCAAAAGCAAGTTCTAACCTAATTAACATTCCTTTAATCTAGCCAGTTAAAAGCTCCCCAGACTGTCGAGCTGCATTGTAATACTTTCTTTTCTTTTCTTAACTGAGTAGTTCATATAAAGTGAGTTTGAATTACAGTGTCATGAAAATAGTACTTTAGTACTTTGGTGTAATGAAAGCAGATACTTTATAATACTGCTTTCACCCTAAATTTGAGAAGTATTCATGAGCTACTGCGTGTTTCTCCAACTCTACACAGAGAACTATTCAGGTGCATCTTACATCTAAGACAGTGACCACAGCACAGGCAAACAAGACAGCGGCGACAAGTAGATGTCTTCAAGGTGTCTGACGGCTTTACAAGGCATCTAGAAATGCTATTCAGTTCGAGTTGCATGGAACACTATCAAGAAAGTCTTAAATGATTTGATGAAAGAACACTGAATTTGACACATTCAAAAGGACTTGTTTTTCTTTTTCTTTGGAAAGCTTGGACAAGATTTGAGGGAAATTTCAATGACAAAATATTTGAGACTAGGAGAAGAAAAAGGAGAAACAGGAAGGACTCACCTGTTGCGTAGCTGAGAGCCTGACTGTGAAGCTGAAGGGGAATGGCTTCTCGGGGTGGGGGACTGTGCAGTGGCCACACCTGTGGCAGTTGTCTTCACAGGGCCAGCCGAAGGCTGGGGCACACTGGAGGAGGGGTTCCGCATGTAGGCACGGTTTGACGTGGACACCAGCTGAGGTGGTGGGCGACTGAAGTCTTGAACAGAGGAAGAAGCATAGAAGCCTGTGGGCTGATTGAGCCAAGGGGACTGTCTCCAAGAACTGGATCGTGGGGAGTCCAGGTTATCTAAAGATTCACCTCTGAAACACAAAAAGGACTCATCAACGTAAAGTGATATGTTCAACTGGAAATCTATTTAATTTGTCATTACAGTCATTAAAATATCCATTCTACATATTTTTCACACAGGTATTACTCTAAGAAGTCCAGTTATATATACAGATGCTCTTTCATTTATGATGGGGTTATGTCCCAACATATTCATCACAAGTTAAAAATATCATTAAGTCGGAATGCATGTAACTTGCCTAACCTACCAAACATCACAGCTTGGCCTAGCCTACCTTATACATGCTCAGAACACTTCCATTAGTCTATAGTTGGGCAAAATCATCTAACACAAAGCCCATTTGAAAATCTTATGTAATGTCTGAATACTCTGCTGAAAGTAAACAACAGAATGGTCTATGGGTACTTGAGGTATGGTTTCTACTGAATGCTTATCACTTTCACACCATTATAAAGTCAAAAAACCATAGGTTGAACCATCAATAGTGCAGGACCGACCGTAAATTTACCTTTAACAAGTTGCTTTCATCTTCAGAGGCATCATGATGTTTTACATGTCAGTCAACTTTATTTTTATTTTTAATCACTTGGTGCTTAGGTAAAAGAATAAATACCAACTAAAGTGGAAAGAAAAATACTAAAAAATAAAAATAAAAAATAAAAGCTAATATTGTACTAAGGCTAAGAAGACAGATATTTATCTTTAAATCTAAAACAGTTTAGACACACCAAAGTCTGTCTTAAAATTCAACCAAAAATACATTTTAAGCACTTAAATATGATGGGTATTAGACATTTTCACAAAAATATTAAACTTACTTCATCTTCATTACACTAAGATTTTTTTTTTAAATCTCAAAAAAGTGGTCTTGTCCATGTAAGAGCCTGTCGGAGGTAGAACTGGTTTTCAAAACAAAGTCCCCTGATTCTAAAGCAACCCAGGCCATGGCTCCTGGAAAGCCCTCGTTCATGTATCACTCAAACCCCTAAGTTTAAAAACTGTTTAATGTATACATTATTGGAGCATTCATCAGCCACTTCTCTTAAATTGGATATGCATTTAAAATAGGATTTAGCTCACAACGGAATTTAAATACAACGTGTGAAAATCTCTCTTAAAGTCATACATTAAAATGTATCTACATAAATTAACTCAAAATTATGAATGCTTATCTACCCGGTCAATTTTGGTTTTATTGCCTTTAAAACTTTATAGAATAGTATCTGAGGGAGGGTAAAAGTTCCTCCTCTCTCACAACTTACCTGCCCTAACTAACCATCAGAGGTAATCACCGTGAACTTTGATCACATATGCAAGCACTTTACATATACATAGATTTACATAAGTATAAACCTGTCTATATATATATGCACTGTGTTTATATGTTTACCAGTCTTAAACAAATGGATTATTCCACAACACTGTCTTCAATAACTTTCCACTTATATATATTATCTTATAACTATCCTCAATGTCTGTTCATACGATAGATTGTACTTCAGTGGCCCCCACTGAAGCATCCCTTCTGGTATTCATGCCCCTGTGTGGTCCCTCTCACTGACTCAGGGCTTGGCAACATGACTAATTTGGCCAGTGAGGCATCAGCAAACATGAAGCACATGGTGATAAGCACTAGCTTATTAGGAATTATCCCCTTGCAAGTCTCTCCCCCTTTGAATCTGGGTCCCATGCCATGAGGCAGCCCAAGGAGGGGCCCATAGCTTCCAACTAATGGCTCCATCTGAGCTCTCAATGAAGCCTCTATATCAGGGGCCAGCAAATTACAGGTTCAATTAAAAAAGGGCAAGCTGTGCATTCTTATCCAAATAAGAAGATAGAGTACTAGAAACTAAATTGCTCAGAGGGTACAGATGTATAAATTTTTGCTTAATACACACTGGAAAAGTGGTCCAACCAACCGGTAACAACAATTCCTATTTCCATACACAATTGTCAATACTAAGTTTAATCCATTTTAACACTGGATGACGTTTGTTCTACTTTTCTTTCTTTCTTCTGTCCAAAGCACAGGCATGTCTACAAATTAAATATTTACTAGTAAAGTGAAGATGTGAAAATATTTCCTAAGATGTCTCACACCTTCTCATGATCCCAGGTAGACAAATAGGCTCTTTATTGACACTGGAACTGCGCTGTCGGATCCAGCTGTTGTCATTGTGAAGGGAAGTTCTCTTCCTCATTTCCTGAAGGATTTGCTGTCTCTCCAACTCTGCTTCTGATGGTACTTGTTCCTTCTTGGAGCTCCTCTGTGAAGAGGCAGTGCTTCCAACTTGGTCTAAGTATTTTCTGCTTTCTAAATTTAAAACACATCAAAAGCTTTAGGATTGGTACAGAAAAAAAAAAAATAATAGAAGATAAATCGACAAATGCAGCATGCTTAAAATGTGACACTATGCACATGTGCTAAGATCATCACTCCTCAGTGAGGCTGCTGCATGAGAACACAAAGTAACTGTCTCCTACTCCTGGCAATTCCAGTCCCACGATCAGAGCCACACCACAGAACACAATAAGGAAAACTAAGAAGGAAACAATCAGTTTCAACAATACTGGTTTCAGTATTATTCAGTTACAAAATGCTCATCTAAAAATAGTTTTTCTTCCACTCTCCCCTTCCTAAGTTAAATCAATCAAGCACATGCTCAAATGCTTGCTGTAGCAAATCTGCAAGGAAACAGGGAGTTTTAAAATACTTACACTCCCCCTGGGGAGAGAGATAAGATATAAATGCATGCACTGCTAGCTGACATGACCCAAGCATGTACATTATAAGTGACAACCACAACTGCAAGAATGAGAATATCTTCAATCATTGAAATGGCTTTTGTAAACAGGAAAAATATCAAAGCAATCCAAATAATAACCCATAAATGTTATCAGACTTCTTTCTACTCTAAGAAGCTGACAGAACTATAATTTGAATGTTGAATTTATTAATGACAATTAAGCCAGGTTTTATCTTGAGGACTTTGTCTCTTAGACGTGCTGACTACTTTCTGAGTTGGGTAAGGCATCCAAAACTTTGAAGTATCATTCCCACCTTAATTTGGATCAAGAAATTTCACCTAAGGATTTATTTTCTTTCTTTCTCTACGTTCACTGTTGTGGCCATTATTTCAAAATTCATTGTTTGTCCCATAGTTCATCTTTCAGTAAGCAACAAGCAAGGAAAAAGGTTTCTCATACACACCAATATTTACATTTGTGCACATACAACGCTTATCAATTGGGTCAGATTTACATAAATGTTTTCTACTTGGTGTAACCAAGTTTTTTAATCAAGTATTTAATAACTTTCACTGCTTGCTCTTCAGGAGCCTGCAATTAGCTATTAAAGGGGAGGAAACACACAAACAAAATAACCAGATTAATGACACAAGCCACAAATATTAACAAGATCACTCCAGAGAGTCACAGTTGCTGTTATGAACAGGTCTTATGTTTAAGTGCAGGAGAGAATATAATCACTGCAGGTTAAAAATATTCCAGGACTGAAGTACTTAAACTATAATTTTAATGTTGGCTAGAGGCAAGTTCAGGGAAGAAGAAACAAATGACACAGGGAAAGGAAAGACTAGAGGGTCCAGATTACAAAATAAGTGACAAGTTAGGAACTGAGAGAGGAAAATGTGGCTACAGTAAGGGGTTCCATAAGGGAAAAACAGTCAAATAAGCAGGAAAACTAACCTAGGACCAGACAAGGAAAGTCCTATGTGTTCTGGGAAAGGGATGATCATAGAACTATGATTCCTAATAGAAACTCTAAATTCTACAAGCTTTAACCAGAGGTTATAAAACTAGCTGCTACCAGTCCATTCTGGCCTGTAGACATGTTGCTTTCCTCACAGAGAACTTTAAACTCTTTAAAAATCCTTGTCAGCATATAAAAGATAACACACAAAAATATAGATTTTTAAAAATATTTCTTTTATAACAGAAAGAGTAGGCAATCAGAGACTTGCCTTCTTCAAACTGGCAGTGACAGACTGGGGCTGGGGAGTGACTGTTCACTTGGATGGGAGCATCAGTCCCCCCAATCCCAACCAGGACCCTCATTCATTCATGTAACTGGTCAGCAGTCTGTTCATACAAACCTTGCTTAAAATTATGCTCATTGCTTAATCCTTACATAGCTTCAGTTATATGCATTCTTTAGAAATATACTTTATACTAACAATATCAAGTTTGCAAAATTAGTGAAGTCATTATCGTTTTGAATTTTTTGGTATGATTTCAAGTTAGCAGAAATCTTTTTTGTATCATTTCTTTAGCTGCAAGGTGAAGTCTACCATGCAAAACAGCATCATTTTGCAAATTCCCAGATTTCTTCATGATGTAAAAACTATTTTAATCTCCCAATACTCTTTCCATTATAAAATAAAGCCAAAATAATTTGTTTTATAGGCAGATGCTAAAAATACTCGGTATTTTAATTATGTAATCTTAATAATATCCTGACCTTAAAAATATTTATCATAACATGTGATAGCACAAATAAGCAATTGTGCTGAAGCAGTTTAGGGAAAAACAAATCATACTTACCATTTTTATTTGTAGGGCAGTTATCCAGTTCAGTAGTAGATATGGATTTATTCCTAAGGCACAGAACACAGTATATTAAATATGTCTCATTAATAACATGCTTACATATGTTGAAGTAAAAACATAAAAAAAGACTGCTTTTTAAAAAAGTTGATTTCATGTTTGTGGAAAGCAATATCTGTTTTTAAACCAAGAAATTTTTCATATTGTATAATATGACAGAAAACAGTGACACTCCTAAAACAAAGAAGAGTAAAATGCTATAAATAGATATAAACATGCAACAATACTTCTCCAGCTTGCATAATGATTAAGACTATGACGTACTGATTCATTTCTACCAGTGTTGACTATGGTCCATATCTCAACCTTACCAGGCTCACAAAGCATCGGCCATCAGATCACCTAAAGTCAGACTGTCTCACCACCCGCACACTGCCCCAGGGTGATGATGTCAGGTTCTTAAGAGTTAGGATGCCACCGACTAGTTTGGCACAGCAATTTACCGAAAAGGAACTAAAGGATATTGCATAGTCTTCTAAAAATGCCTGACTTTGTAACAATAAAATTTAGGTCTATAAATTAGCATATGCTGATCTCATTCTCATCCTACTAGGCATATTGAGCTTCACAAATAATAATAGCAATAACAATGTATAATAATACACAATATTATAAAATATGCAGTATTATACTATATGCATACATATATATGCACAGGTATATGTATACCTGTACATATGTATAAACTGCAACAATATATAATAATGTATGACACCTAGGAGACAGCTGTATTTGTGAAAAAATTCACTTATATTTACATAGAAGTAAACACTTATATTACCAGATGTCTAGCCACACTCCTCACTGCCCCTAGGGAATGCTTTATCAGGACTGTCAGGAAGTATTTCATATTTTCCAGAATTCCTCAAGTTTCCTTTCTCAGAATTTTAATTATTTCCCCTAAGGTTATGAGCTATACAAATAAATCTTTTTTAAAGTACATAAATAAATCCCTACCTCTAAAAAAAGATAAATATTTTAATGATCTATAGTCACCCGAGAGATTATAAATAAGGTCATCTACCACTAGACTTTTTATAAGCTTATTGTCAGCCTATTACTACCTGTTTATTTCTTTTCTTTTCCCCTTCTATTCTGAGCCCAATTCAGACATCCTGAATGCCTACAGATACAAGTATTTATTTGTAGCTAATAGATAAGACAAACTTCCTAAAGGAGAAATTTCAGCTCTGAAAACATAAACGGCCCTAAACTGGATATTTATAGACAGACTTTGTTTAGAAGCCCTTAGTGATTTCAAAACTGCACAGCATTTAAAAAATTACTTTAAAACATTACAATAATGTTTTAGGAAATGTTAAGACATGTATAACTTTTCAGATATCCACAAATTTGAGCAGGCCTGTGACTTTACTTGACAACCCAGCGTAAAGCTCAGGATGCCTTTCAGGCTTCCTCTCCTTCATTCTCTTTTCCACACCTGCCACCACGTACTTGAGACCCAACCGGTTGCTGCATGTTGAATGATACATGACCCAGGTGCTCTCATTGACAGCTGACAGCCATCCAAGCCCCCAAAGCAGAATTGCCTAGTTAGCTGGCAGCAGACACATGAGTGAGCATCTAGATGGACTGCCCTAGTGAGCTCAGCTCAAAATGCTGACCCACAAAATCATGAGCTACATCATTAAGTTTAGGAAGAGTCAGTTACATAGCAAAAGCTAACTAATACAAGGATCACCCATCAAGTTCTCTTTACATCCCACAAATGGCAAAGAGCTAAACTAGTTCTACAGATCATCTAGGCAAGCCCTGGAATATTTATCTGAAGCCAATTAATACAGATTAAATTACAATGAAATGTTCTACACACCTGTCACTAGGAAGCAAACCTGAAGATTCTTCCTCTCTCTTTGGTATATCATAGGAATCAATAGGCCTAAAAGATGGAAAAAGACGTTACAGTCAAAATACTGTAAGACCTTCCCCAAGTCTAAGGAAAGGATAACAAAATAATGTTATTCTAGTCTCTTTATGCAACCGGTCTCTGGGTTAAAAACTAACCATACAGAAGTATCTCAATCAATCAGTACAGAAAAGAGACCTACTACTGCCAAAAAACATCTGCAATCATTCATTCACTCATTCATTCCACATGAGTGCCCACTATGTTCTAGGATCAGTTTATAGAAGTAAACAGAACAAACTTACTAGCTCATTGCACTTACATCCTACTGGGGGCAGGCAGGTCAACAGACAAACAAATGAATAAGTAACACAGGGTATGCAGAGAGAAGGGGTAAGGTAGAGGTGTGTACTTCTTATATCAAGTATTCTGCGAAGTCTAAGAAGGTGATGTAAACCTCAAAGCAGAAATTATAAGAAAATGAGAGAGCAAGACATACAAATATCGATGGAAGATGTCTACAAGCAAAGAGATTAGAAAATGCAAAAGTCCAGGGGAAGAGTATGTCGGGCCATTTTCAAGGAACAAAAAAGAGGCCAGTGTGGCTGGAACAGCTTGAGTGAGGGGAAGAAGATAAGCATTACCAGACAGAAAAAAGGGCCAACATCTATCTCATGCCAGCCTGCTAGGCTGTGGCAAGAACTCTGGACAGTGTTCTGATGTGACAGGAAGTCACTTGGAGAGTATTGGGCGGGGACTGTGTTAAGGATTTAAAAGTTCCCTTGGGCAGCTTGTGTTCACTTGTGTAGAGAAGGGTGGCAGGGAGCAGGAAGAGCAAGGAGTCGCCTTTGAAGTGGGAAACAGACACAGCTAAGCCAAGCCAGCTAAAATCCCCTGCGCCCTACGGTTGTGGGCAGACCTCCTATACTGGTAGAATTTGACGGAGGTTTCTCTCTCTCTCTCAGCCTGGTGCTTCTGCTCCTCTTCACGGCGCTTCTGCTCCTCAGCCTCGGCCTGAAGCCGCCTCTGCTCCTCGGCCTCAGCCTGAAGCCGCTTCTGCTCCTGCTCTTCCTGAAACTGCTGCTCCTTCAGTTTCCTCTCTCTCTCAAGAATGAGTTGCTCCTGCAGTGTCTTTCTTTGGTCCTCATGAACAACTTCTTGCTGAGGTCGCCTCTCCTCTTCTCCTGCTCGGGTTCCTTCCCTGTCAGAAGACTTGGACCCTTCACTCCAGGGTGTTTCCCAGGTGGCAACAGCAGGCTCCCGTGTGGTCAGAGAAACGCTGTTTGAGTTTAGGACCATCAGTTCCTAGGTGACCAGGGAGAAAAAAAAAATCCATCTAAATCTGTGCATTTCTATAATTTCATACAGACACATATATATTCCATTTCAGATACTAATTGCAGTTGGCCTAGAACTCCACTCAAAAAAATGTTAAGGTAGGGCACAGTGGCTCACGCCTATAATCCCAGCACTTTGGGAGGCGGAGATAAAAGGACTGCCTGAGCCCAGGGGTTCAAGACCAGTCGCAACTTGGCGAGATATTGAATCTACAATAAGTCAAAAAATTAGCTGAGGGGGTGGCACATGCCTACATTTCCAACTCCTTGGGAAGGCTGAGGTGGAAGGATCATCTGAGCACAGCAGGTGGAGGCTGTAGTAGCTGTGAGTATGCCAGTGTACTCCAGCCTGGGCAACAGAGTGAGACTCTGAAAAAACTGTTGAGCTGTATCAATAAAAATGCCATGAGTCACATGAGTGACTGACATGTAATTTAGAAGAGGAAGATCCACTTAAGTTCTATTAGTATAATTATTTAATGATGCACAAGAAAAAGTAGGGGAAAGGTTAAAACATTAATCAGAGCTCACTGTACTTTTCAAAGAGCTATACAGGTGAACATTTGGCCAAAAGTGGGGGGGAATGAGGTATCTCCTGCTTCTCAGCTCATCTCTCCAACAAGGTCAAGAGAGGAAGGGAACTGAGAAGCCACTCTACCTCATCTAAGTACTTGGAATTCTCTCTCTCAGCCTCCTGTTGGGCCCTTTGCCACTCTTCCCTCAGTTTCTCCTGCTCACGTTGATATTTCTCCTACAAGAAAATATGGCATGTATTACATCGATCAATAGGTTAACTTTCCATGTTAAGAATCTTTTTCATTAACACTTTTCCAAACTCTAGACCTTCACCCTAACCTTTAAGGACAGTGATTTTATTTTAACTAGCCAATCAGATTTCAGTCCCTAAAGTAGAAAAGAGCTTATATTGAATTAAAATGCAGACATGAGGAAAGTCAGGATTAAACCCATATCCACCCATGACCATGACTGTACTTCATGAAAGCCTCTAGCTAACTGTAAGGGGGGTTGAATTACCCTGCAACGGGCCTAGTAAACGGTTCATGGGAACTAAGTTCTCACAAAGTCTGTGCATCTCTCACTGCTAAGTAAGTAAGTGTCCTTCACAGTCTCCAAAAATATACACAGGGGTTAATAAGTAATGATTTTAAAAGGATGACTCTGGAAATCTTCAAAATGGAAAAGTGATTGTTTACTGCAAAATGTGCTACATATGAAAAGATATGTTACGAGACTGTTGGTTGTGTTTTGCTTTGGTTTTGTTTTAATTCGCTTCTTAATACTGGCTGACACAGACCCAAGAAAAGTCATGAAACCCAGCCTGGTTCTTATTCGTCCACGCCACCCTGCACTACCTGCAGCAGGCGGTCCTGCTCCTTCTGCCACCTCTCCTGCCGCCTTCGCTCCTCCTCTTGATCCCACGCCCAGCGACTCGGGGCACTGAGGGTTGGAACTGGAAGCTAACCAGTTATCAGAGAAGCAACGCAAACACAGAACAACATAACTTCATCAAGTTATCTGCTGAACCACTTCTGCACACATACATGATTCATATCACACATTGCTTAACCTGTACCAAGGGAGATCTGGCTTTTTATTTCAAAATAAGACTTTTCAATCTGGAAGGATGATAAGCTGATAAACTCTTATGCAACTTAAAGTCATGGTAAGCAGTGCTAATGAATTCAATCCCACCAAGCTCACCTTATTCAAAACCACAAATGAATACTACTTACATCAGGAACCACAGAGTCGGAGCTTCCTGTATTGCAGCACATGGGCAAGGAAGAAAAGAAATACAATATAAGTCTTTTCATCGCTGTAATTCTTTTCAGAAAGTTGAATCATTAGCTATCTCTATGCAAGTATATTAAGTGACAATGTTTTTTAAACAATAGTCAGAAAATCTCTTTTTCTCCTCAGTGTCATCTGTCACTCATCTTCCAAACTCAAAGTCCTTAGGAAGAAGATATACCAAGGATGCCCAAAATAAGCCCTAGCTCTAGGTACTAGGGCTGGGTCAGTGGTTATTTCTAAAGAAGTAGGTTTCAGGGTTCTTTTATTAATAAACTGGGCAGTATCTCATAGTTTAGCCTAATAGAAGAAAAAAGGAATTCCAACAACTACCATAATAATAACATCTACCACGTACAATTTTTACTTGCCACTATTCAATTACAATATGATTGCTGCAAGTCACACTTTTAAAGTCTTATTAATGAGCTACACCTTTCATAGACAAGCCACCACAACAAACATATTCAAAAAACATTTCCCTCTCCTCTCTTGTTACCTGAAACATGGTTTTCAAATTTCATATATAAACTCTGGGCACAGTCTTATTCTTTTTGTCTTTAGGAGGCCTACATAAATGTGTGTATCTATACATAGTTCAATGATTTTTTAAAAGTAAAATTTCAGAAAATACACTATTATACAGTATTTTTAAAATTTCTTGAAACCTCAGCTGTCAAATATGTTATTCACTTATATAATTGTTTTAAGAAAATTGCTTGGGACTTAGAAAAATATTCTTTCCTAAAATAGCCTGTTGAAGAAAATTGAAAGAAAATTAGAACACTGAAAGAAACAGAATTGCTTCATTTTAGCCAATTTAAGCTAGGAGTATCCCGCCGCTTCAATTAACTAGCCATAGAAAAATAGGAGTTTAATAAAAAACATAAATCAAAAACACTAAGGACATGCATAGCTGGTAAGCTATTTCTGCTTACAGCCAAAAAGAGACCTTAATCCACCCAAAGGAAAAATACTAGGTGATTAACAAAATACACAAACCCAGTAAGTATGGTGTTAAAAGGCAAGATTGCAAATGTCTTAATAACCTTAAAAGCAAGAAACAATGACATTTTAGACAGCAATAGCACAATCTCCTCTGACCACTGCATTTCAAATGTTGAATATTACTTTTAAGTTCTTCACAGCAAAACAGAGCTTGAACAGCATTCATGAGACAGAGCATTAGGCAAGCATGAAAGGGAGAGAAGCCACATGCACAGGACATGGTGAAAGCCCTGTTCAACTACACCAACAAGATTCTCAAACGTACCTGTTCTCGGATGCAACCGAATGCATTTGCTTTAAATTTACTTCAAAATCAACAGAACAGTCAAATCAGCACTCCAAAGCCACCATCCCAATAGCAAAAATAACTCTTCTTTATTAAGAGTATTTTTCACAACCAAAAACAGGTCAGGGTTTTTAAAATTTGGCCAATTGTATGTTGGTGTAATCTAACACGGTGCAATTTGTAGGAAGCAGTAAGGCTTAAATGAAAATCCTCATTTCTTACTGTTACCCAGTGGAAAGAAGTATGTGTTTAACAGCATCTCAGTTTTTTTTTTTTCTCAAAGTTTAAAAAAAAAAAAAGAAAGAAACTTTAATAGGTATACAAAGGACACACAAAGACCCATTACCACAGAGGTAGACCCATGAACTGTAAGAAAAGCCTGATGACCCTAGGGAAAGAATGGAAATGGGTTATATCGCTTGGTCATGATGACAGCCAAACTAGAGACTCAGTGCCCAGCACCACAAACCACGAGGAGAAGTGGAGAGTGAGAAGAGTCCATCAAAGTGCATGAATTGTTAGCTTTATGGTTTACCTTGTTCAAAAAATTGTGATCGTCTTTTTAAGTTTTTCAAAGAAATGGGTTCAGATGCTAGTTGAAAAAAAAAACATAAACACTGTGTCATTCATTTTCATTTCTCACCACTGGAAAATTAAATGATGCTTGATATACCTTTCCAATCTGTAGCAATGTTATTCTAAAAGATGACAAAACTGATAGCCGTAGAAGATACGTATTATTTCAAAGCACATTCACACACATTTTTAGTAGGCTAGACTACATTTAAATTAGTAAAAGAAACAAATATTTTTATTAACAAATTTTAGCAGATAGCATCATAGTTTCACAGCTGTGAAAGCCAAAGTATCATCTTCTGTGCTAGGTCCCACAGCTTTAGGCAAATGGAAATTAACATTTTTTGTTTAGATAATCAATCCATAATCTTGTCTAGTAAAAAGAAAGCTGTCTATAACAAAGAGTTGTTACAACACTGATGAATGAGAACTGAAAAATAATGGGGAAGAAGACAAAATAAGTGATACTTAAAGAAAGATCAAATGAAAACAAATGCCAGAATTAAAACATTCTTCTGACTAGAATATTTTGACCTAGTTTTCAAGATTTTGCAGCTACTAACTTTAAGTAAAGCAAGTGGAGTTCAGTCAAAAAAAAAAAAAAAAGAAAAACATCCTGACTTCTCCCACAGATCTGTTACAAGAGTACGGCATAAAATGTGTGGCTATTACTTGAAACAAGTTGGTGCTTACTTATCTAAACAAAACCTTCCAATGGAGGGCCTGCATCCAGTCCCATAGTCATTACAGAGTTAGATGTCTTATCAGTTGGCTTTGCCTGAGTCACTGGCAGAGCAGGATCCGGATGCCAATTTAGCATCATGAAGAAAGATAAGCAATGTATGCTTTAAAAACTCCTTTGATAAAGAATGCAACTCAAAACAAAATATAATCAAGTTCTAACTATCAGAAATGAAATACAAAGATAAATAATCATTATGGGAAGGGGAATGTATAAACTTAGGCTGGTTTTAACATATGTATTATAAACTGGCAAATGTAGATTCAAAGGCACCAAAAAACTGTGAAAACCCAGTTCCATCCTTGGCAATCTAGTTTCATGGCAATAGAAGTTTATACTTCTTTGGGTCTTTTCCCTGCCTATATATACCGGATCTTTCTTATTTTGTATACCCAAAGAATAGCAGACAACGTGTGGTAGCTAAATTACTTCTGGATGGGCAGAAGGAGGAAGAAAGTAAAAACTCCAAAATTTCCTTAAAGACTCCCCCTTCTTTTTCATTACAAATGGGAATGTCTGCTAACAATTGTTATTGCCATGGGCATTTCCTTATTAAGGCTAACTGCCTCCAAGCTTATCTCTTTCAAACAATAAAAGAGAAAAGGAAACTTCATTCATCCTTTCATATTTAACTAAGCTTTCCTTTGCCAGCATATCATAGCAAGAAAGCTGATGGCCTCCAGAAAACCAGTCTTTCTTATTTGACTTAGGCACACAGGCATTCATAGCTCTGGAACATGCTGCCAAAGCTTTGTTTACAGTTCCTGAACTATTCAAAGCTGGAAGTGAATGCCCTTCCACCTGGCTGCAATTGGATCTGTGTGCTAACCTTTTAGTTTCAACTTGCAGTGGATCAGTTTTTCCTTCACTCACAGATATTAATTTTTATAATAGCAGAACTTGAGCACTATGACGTTTTCTACATTATATACATAAGTTATAATGGTTATATTTACCTTTTGATTCAAAAGTGCTGCTTTCATCATGAATTCCATTGATTTCTTTGGATTCAGTATTCTGGAAAAGATTAAAATGCTGGTTAGAAGTCTTTCCAGTTGGAGTTTGGCTTAAATAATGCATTCTATTAATGCAAATACACTTTAACATGATGAGTCTCAGGATATTGATGCATTCCTTACAGTTTCTTGCATACAGTAGAAACTAAAATTTTTTTCATTATTCCTCAATATTTGTGGAGGAATTATTGACAAGCTACAGGCATAGATGGCTTTAACTTTAATCAATCATTAATTTTCCAAGAATCACAATTGGCCAATAAATCACAAAACCATATGGCTTATATCGATGAGTAAGCAAAATAGCCACCCAGGATTCCCTAACATTTAAACCACTCTTAAATATAATGTAGCAAGATCTCCTTATTAAATAAAAGAAAGTACTTTAGGATGATATAACGATCTATATAAATAATATAAATGCAAAATATTTCATTGGCATTTAAATGTAATTACTAAATAAATTAAAATGAACAAATCATAAATAAAAGCCATTTTCAAAGCCTATATGAACCAGTATTGCTTTGACACTTGGAAAAATTTCTATATTATACTTTTGAATCAATTATTGCAACTAATTATCTCTTAACCTAACATATGTAAGTCAATCCATCAAATTCACCTACACAAAAACTAAAAGTACTTTGTAAAGTTTCACACTGCACATTCTTACTACATTTATTTGCCAGTAAAGACAAAAGAACATGTAGAGAAGTTATAGTGTATAATTTTACATAATTACTATTTCACAAAGATCTGAAAAATGGACACTGATAAAGATTGTTAAGAAACACCTGCAAAACAACATTATGGGATCTTTTTGCCAGTATATAACTCACAACTACTCTATTAATGAGAAATGCCTATGGTTTTCAAAAAATTCTTTTACTGTATCTCTTTATTATAAGTTACCTTATTCAATTATTTACTTTTTTTTTTTTTTTTTGAGTCAGAGTCTTACTCTGTCACCCAGCCTGGAGTGCATTGGCATGCTTATGGCCACCGTAGCCTTGACCTGCTGGGCCCACAGAATCCTTCCCCCTCAGTCTTCCAAGTAGCTGGAACTACAGACATGTACCACCACGGCTGGCTAATTTTTTGAATTATTGTGGAGACAAGGTCTCACCAAGTTGCCCAGGCTGGACTTGAACCCTGAGATCAGGTAGTCCTCTTGCCTCCGCCTCCCCAAATGCTGAGCCACTGTGCTCAGCTGCATTTTTAAGGTATTTTTCCCATATACAATTCCTAGAGCTGCTTTGTTCCACACAAGTACTCCTGCTTCTCACAATACTCACAGGACTTTGAAGGCTTTCGGAGAAATCAGTTGTTACAGATAAACTTGATGATTTGTCTGAAGTATAAATTCCAGAAGTTGCATCAATCCACTTTGTTTCAGGTGAACCTATAATTTTGGCAGCCATACTGGTGAGATTGAGGGTTTTATGCCGTGAAAATGGTAGGGAAGGTTGGTCTTTGCCCCAGTCTGATTGGCACATGAAGATCAAGTAATGAGTACACGTAAACGTTGAAGTGGAAAGAATAAAGTTACTGAACACACATATAAAAAAATGTACACATACAAGACAAACAAATCAGGTAGCATGTGAAAGAAATGGAAAGTTTTAGGACTTTTACCAACAGACCACCTTCCCAAAACACAAGGGTTAAATCGTGTTAATAATAAAAAGACTAGCAAATTTGCTGACTCTTCCCATTAACCAGGACTAGATATTAGATTTTAATATAGTAAGCTGGTAGGTCTGGAGAGGCTTAATGCCCTTCCCCATCTAACCTCAATAACTCAGAAATACAATAATAGAATGCACACTGAAAGTTCTTTGAGAGCAAACAGGAATATGACCTACCACGCTCTCTATCTATTCTGCCAGTACAGTTATGATGCTGCAGAGAAGGTTAAATCATAGCACAATCCTTAATACTCAACATTATTATAAATGATTTCTGAATGCAGATACATCTGCCTTCAGTTGATATTTGCATTCAGTCAGACCAGTACATAAATCAGTAAATAAATAATGTAGAAGTCAGTAAATTTGCTAGCGAAAAGTTGAGACAGAATATTCAAGGAGGTAGTATTCAAGATTTGTTACAATATAATTACAAAACACCGTTAAAACCAAAAATAAATCAAATGAAAAAAATAGAGAGTTACTGAAGCAAACTGTTATAACCATTTGCCAAAGACCAGTTCCCAATTCAGAATGCCAGACATGGTGGTAACACAAACTCACCAGCCTTTCCATAGCGTCTCACGTCCAGCACTAGGTTTCCAGTTTCTTGAGCCTTAGCCATGGCTTCCTCCCACTCTTTTGTATCCTTATATGAAAACTTGGTGTTGTTAACAGCAATAATTTCATCATCTACTTGTAGCTGAGAAAATTCTGCCGGACCACCTATATAATGCAAAGTAAATTAAGCAACCAATTAGGAAAAAGTCCACACGTCCTACTAGTCACTGTTTCTTTAAGTTAAAGAAAAACAACTTAAGAAAGTATAAAAATTATAACCTAGTAGCCATTTCTTTTTGAGTTGGAAAAGAATCACTAATTTTTTTTAAGTTACCATGTATCTGGGTCATACAAAGCACCAAAGGCATTTTTTAAATTCTATAGTATGTATCTTCATTGAAATTTACAGAAAAAATGATAAACTCATGTATTCAATAACACTTTTCTATTAACCTCCTAAAGATGAAGAGAAATTTAAGTTATTTTTAAACCTAAAATGTGCTAAAACCCTCATATGCTGTCGATGGGAATGCTTGGAAAATAATTTCACAGCTTTTTATAAAGTTAAATGGACACCTGCCATATGACCCAATAATTCCACTCCTAGATATTCAAAAAGAAAAATTAAAACTTGTGTTCACACATAGGCATAACTGAATGTTTATAATAGTTTTATTAAGAATCATCAAAAGCTGGAAATAACTCCAATGTCCTTCAATTGGTGACTGATTAAACAGTATGGTCCTTTTCATATTATACATTAGTATGTTTTTACATATCAGAATCTATTTCTGATTTATTAAACGGATCTGTCTATTCTAATGCCAGCATACAAGATAAATAAATCTAAAATGTGAAATATAGCACATATTAATTGAACTTCTAAATCATATGCATTCTGGGAGAAGAAAACATGACTATTTAAAAATGACTTCAAATTATAACTACAATACCATTACACCTAATTAAAGCTGTCTTGAAATGTAAAAAAGAAAAAAAAAAGGATTGAAATAACTGGTGTTAACATGAAACTTTATATAGTGAAAGTATGTTTTAAAAAAAGACCTTCTTTAGATACAACAGCTTTCATTGTAATTTTAGCCCTCATAATATTTGCAAAGAGTTCCTGGGCTTGACTTGGTATAACCCCGAGTGGGGGAGGGGAAATCCTTTTGCAAAAGTCCCAAAGCATAGTGAAGACTCCATTGGCAATAGGTATGTTAGGATGCTCACATATAATAAAAGTTGATTTATTATACAGCACATATATCTCTACCAAAAGTATGGCTGATAATAGAAAGTTGTTTCTGAACCCTCAGTAAGTACCGTTTGATGGAATTTCCAAACATAAAATTCGAAATTCTATCGAGTCACAGAATTAAGACTCTTCAAAACTAAAATTAATTAGGCAAAGAGAATAAATACGTAATTCATAACTCCAACTAATAATCTTGGAGAAGAGGATGCATTTCCTGGTTTCCCTTCTGCATTTTTTTCACATGCTTTCTCCTCCTATATCAAATAGCCTAATTTCTGCTCCCCCCCACACACACACCACTACCCCAACATAGGATAAAAGAAAGGAAAAGAAAGCTCAGTTAGAGCAAAATCTATGATTTACCTGCTTCAACTGATGCTACGAAGATCCCAGAAAAATCCCATTTTATTGTAAACCCAAAGTCAAGGCTGTTCCCAGGCGTCTGGTTTATGCTGATTCTCATATCACTGAACTGATCCTGAAAACAAAACATGAAACGCTGGCATCAGGTGTCCCTGGCACCCACACAGAGGAAAGTCTATCCATGAAAGAAGGAAGGCCTGCATGCTAGGTATACTTGAATTATTCCACGATAAACCAGAAGCTTCATTCTTTCTCTCTTGGCTTTGGTAAAATCTTCATTTATATAAATATCACTATGTTTTTTTCTGCTAAAATAAATAAAATCTTATTGTCAATATATGTTCTTCACATTAATACTATAAATAAGTTGGCCGTTGACAAAGCTTAGGTTTTTTTGTCCACCATACAATTGGGTCTAATTTAAAAACCATTTATTCATTGTCCAGAAATGAAGTAGAATAATTTAAATCATTTATGTAAAAAGTGCCACCATACATTTTAAAAACTACCTCCAATATTTAACATATTTATCTGAATAGTTTCAAGTGGCTCACAGACACACACTTTAGCTACCAGTAGCATCAATCTAGGATGGGCACCACACCACCATGTTGTGACACAGCACTTGGCCCTCACCAGAAGCCAAGAAGATGCTGGCACCACACCCTTGGACTTTCTAGTCACCAGAATCATGAGCCAAACCTCTTTTCTTTATAAATTACCCAGTCTCAGGTATTCTGTTATACCAACACTAAATGGACTGAGATAGTACATAAGAATAAGAAAGGCAGATGGGCTTGGTGGCTCAGGCTGTCATGCCAGCACTTCGGGAGGCTGAGGCAAGAGGATTGCCTGAGCCTGTGGGTTTGAGACCAGCCTGGGCAACTCGGTGAGACCTCATCTCTACAATAAATCAAAATAAAAAAATTAGTTGGGCATGGTAGCGTGCGCCTGTAGTTACAGCTACTTGGAAGGCTGAGGTGAAAGGATCACTGGAGCCCAGCAGGTTGACGCTGGGGTAGCCGTGAGTGTGCCACAGCACTCCAGCCTGGGTGACAGAGTGAGACTCCAACTCAAAAAAAAAAGAATAAGAAAGGCAAGGAAGGCATGGAATAAATAAAGGATTAAGAACTTACTACATTATATGAACATGCAGAAGTGTACAACACTATTTACCTATTCATTTGTTCAGCATCTATTTACTGTTTATCTATTCTGTATAAGATACAGTACTTATTACTTTGGGAAATTAGAATGAATTGGGCTTGATCCCTGCTTTCAAGAAATAATTATTGACTCTTCAGCAGACATGAGGTTTTTGTAGTGGACATGAGATTTTTTTAGTTGCCTTTTGTAAAGCAGTTTAAAGGTGGGAATCCAGAGGTAGTTATAACACTTGTTAATAATCACCTGATGAACACCAATCTGAAGAATATAATAAAACTCCAAGAATAGAAAAAAATGACTAGTTGGTACTACTCCTCAGCCAAAACCACCATACACTCAAATCATGTGATTTAAGTGATTGATGACTCAGTGAAAATAAGTGGTCACCTTTACCACTTTTACTAAAAAACAACAACAACAAAAAAACCTGACTCAAAGCCAATTAAAGTACAGAATCTATTGCTATATAAAGAAAAGAGACAAATGATGAATTTGATACTCAAACCACTGATGTTTCTTAGCTTAAAGAATAAAAAACAGAATGGAGCTTTAATAAATACTCTCAAACTACATAAAGATTGCTTTGTGGGAGATGGCAAGTGAACATTATCCTTTTCCACCAAACATAGAATAAAAGAATGAACTTAAGGAAGAGTCTCCCAATTATATTAGACCAGAAGAATTGTCCCTTTCTGGGACCTCAGAAATAAAAAAATAAAAAAGATGTTTGAACATAGTAAAAGAGCAGATAACCAACTCTCTGTAAGACTTAACAGGGAGAACAGACTCCCTGTGGCTACAGTTCAGCAGACAACTGAGTCCCTAGGAGAAGAGAATCATGGGGAAAATTACAGGTGCATTTCTGTCAATAACCAGGTGGCCTAAGGCATGTCAGTGAGTCTGGTAGAGGCTTTTATCTCATGAAGACACAGATTTTCATTTTTTGGTTTTAAATAGCCTAACTTCAAATTTAAGTCTTACATAGATTACCTCTTCCTCAAACTAATATATAGAAAGGATTAAAGTAGGTGGTTGTAGTTTCCAGAAAAGAGTTCCAGAAACCAGGCATGGTGGTTCATGCCTATAATCCCAGCACTTTAGGAGGCCAACACAGGAGGATCATTTGAGTCCAGGAGTTCGAGACTAGCCTAGGCAACACAGCAAGACCTTGTCTCTCCAAAATAATAACAATAATAAAACACCTGCATGTTATGTGGTGCTCCTATAGTCCCAGCAACTCAGGAGGCTGAAACAGAAGGATTGCTGAGCCCAAGAGGTCAAGGCTACAGTGAGCCATGATCTCATGTGAGCACTGCTCTTCAGCCTGGGTGGCAGATTGAGACCCCAACTCAAAAAAAAAGTCTTAGAGCCCCACTTGTGTGGCCTTCCCCTAACAGCTGTGCTTGAAACATCTCTGTGGAATCCCAGGTTTTTATATAAGATTTTCCCTGAGACTTCTTGCAGATGAAAGTATCTATAATTATATTCAAGCATAAACTGTTCAACAACAATTTCAGGCAGGATTTCCACTTCCTTATTTTTCTCTGCAAGTGAGTACTCTACAAAGGATCTAAGTTGCAGAAGATGATAATTAAAGAATTACCTTTGAACCAAATGGAACAGGAATATGTGTTATTGGGGAAAATCAGATTCTTGATGACTGATAATGAACTATGTGAGTGGTTTCAGTTGTCTATGCCAGAAAAGATAAAATATAGTTGTCTATCAATATCTCGGCATTTAAAATAAAAATTTCCCTCAAATTAGGTAGTATACGCTGAAAATTCAGATTGCCCACCAATTTTCACACTGATGAAGAAGAAGACTCTAAACTTTAAAACAAAAACATGAGGATGATCTGGAGTCCCAATGGTAAGATTTATTTTTACTAGAGCCAATGAATTAAGATTTCCATGTCACCACAGATGGGAATTCATTTTTTTTAAAAACAGGGTCAATCTTATACAATGACAGATCAGAAAGCTCTTCTCAAACTTTTCCAGTTAGATGAATATACTGAGTTCAGGGAAGCCTACTTAGTTGATAAAATTAGTACTAAAAGTAAACTCAGACTATAAAAATCAGGAAAAATAGCAGAGGAAATACATAATCTTTGACTTGGCGTACATATGGTGCTTTACTGTCTTTCTTTCAGGGTCTTATTGGGCTGAGAATATGAACAGAGCTGTCTTCAAATCATGGTCCTGCTGACACCAGAGCTGCTCTCCTTCACTGAAGATGCATCTATGTCTTTCTTCAACTCTCCCATTCTCCATCCCACAGGTGGCATTTTGATGACTCTACTACCACCTTCTCATCCCAATTCAAACTTATCCTCTACCTACCAATTCCATCTGCAATCTTCATCCAGCCAGGCACTGCCAACTATTCTTGCTTTGGGGAAACAATCTTCTACAGTCACCCCCATTCCATTTTCTCTTGCCTCTCCCCCACCCCAATCCCATCTCTCAGGCTGCTTCTCCGTTTCATTAGTGCCCCCAGTGCTTCCTCTTCTATTCTCACTTTGTTGTTGTTGTTTCCTATTCAGTTTCCAACCTTTTTGACTACATACTTTCTTGTGTAACCTCATTCACTGTCATGTCTTCAATGTCTAAGTCCAACATTTCCAAAATTAAATTAATTATCTTCCTCCCCAGACCTGTTCTTCCACCTCTTGTTTTCTACATCTTGGTTAATTGCATCACTACCTAACCAGTTGCACAAGCTAGAAACACCAGGTTCTTTCTGGGCCTCTTTCTCCTTCCTTCCCTTAACTGCTCCCCATTCCAACTCCACACAACAGTACCTACACCCTTAATCCCTGCCACACACACAGGCATTTCACAAAATGTTATCAAGTCCACAATCCAAAAATCCATCTTGAATCACCAATCCTTGCTATCCTCTCTTGGGTTCAGGCCAAAATCACCCCTAAACTCTTGTAGTTACCCCTCCTGACAGGCTCTCCTACCTCCATCCCCACTTTTTGTCCATCTTCCACACAGCGGTCACAACTTCAGTTATAGAACATGCTGATTATTAGACCACACCCTATTTTAAAATTGCTGGTAGCTCCTTACTGCGAAGCTCCTTACTTAGTAGATTTCAAACTTCACATTTCAGTTCTAGTAAGTTTCAGTAAATATATACCATCTTTCCTCAAAATGATCTCAAGAATAATTTTATCTTTATGAACTAGAAAATGTTTCAGTCTCTATTAGCTCTAAAATTCTAAAAATATGGCAAGGTTCAAATAAGTCAACATACAGTGTCTTAACTATACATAAGGCAGTACTCAAATGTGAGCATGTCATATTTCCAACAAAAAAAAAAAATCAGAAAAACTGCAGCTGTGGTCTAAGCATTCTACTAGCCTGGGGCAAGTGACATAACTTTCAAATCTCAAGTACTTCATTGGTAAAAATGGGGATAATACCATCTTCTCTGCAAGGTTATTGAGACAATTAAATGCAACATTTAAAAGGTGCCAAGACACACATGACGTGATGCCCAGTAATTACCTTCTTTTTCCCATGGAAGCAATATTAAACACAATACCCATATTGGCTAACCAGTTTCCAGACCAAGTAAAGAAAATCCTATTTAACTCTCACATACTTAGCTCTAAAGTCAAGAAAACTCAGTCAGCATTCAGTGAATATGGACAGATCCAGGCACTGTGCTAACAGTAAAAAAGACAGGCTTGCTGTCTACCCTCAAGGAGAGTGAGTCTAGTGAAAGTAAGGAATAAGCAAAATGCATGGATGGTATCACTGGGATGAGGTCAGCCCTGGGGACTACTTAAAAGGGCATTTATCTCAGAGTTGGGAATCAGGAAATTAACATGTAAAAAGCTTCCTTCCAGCGCATCCTATTTTGGGGTACTGCTTTAAAAGATTCCAAGCAGAGGTTCTAGAATATAGATTTGTATGAGGTTTGAGAGCACAGGACTCTGAAAGGACTAACAAGAAAACCAAAACCTGTAGTCAAGACCTACTTGGGAAAAAAAACATGAAAAACACATTTGTGGGGCAGATGGAGGGAGATGGAGGACCCTGGGAGTCACATTCCCTCCCTTTGCTGTGGGTCACCCCCAGATGAGCACTAGCAGCCTAAATTGGCAAGGAAGGCAGGGGGAGAAAAAAGAAAAAACCACAAAAGAGGGCAAAGAGAAGAGAGTGGAACAAAAACCCTCAGCTCAGCAATGAGGTTAGAAGGAAATTTCTGTGGGCAGGTTTTAAATAAGGCCATATTAAAGCCTTTCCTTCATTATGCATTTTCTTCTTAAGGCACAAGCCACCTGATTGCCACAGTTTTGTGACAGGTTCCTAATCAGTCTCTGCCTCCAGACTTAGCTTTCTAAAATAATTCTATGGAACATTGTAATACTTACATTCCTAAAACAGCCCTTAATATCAAGATTCCCACACTGCATAACTAATAAGGGCTGTAAATTACCTGCTGGATCAAGTTCATACTTCAGCCTAGTAATCAAGGCCTTGAATGCAATTCAAGTCAGTAAATACTTAAGTGCCAATTATGTAAAAAGGCTGTGGAAGGCACAAAGAACATCAGTAAGGGAGAAACATTTAAATATATGAAACAAGGAAGAATTCAGTGAGTGAAACTTTCAAGGGTGAGAAGACGATTCCAAATAAGAGGGTAGTATATCTCGATTCATGAAGGAAGTGGCTCTCCTGGGTGCTGTAGAAACAGTAGGACTTCAAAAAGCGGAGAGGTATAAAACACACATTTTTCAAGTGGGGGAACTATGATGTGCTCCCAAAAGTATACAATGTATCCATGAAAAAGCAAGCAATCTTATAGCTGAGTCATCTCTCTTTCTCAGGATATAGCATGATACAGGCAATCTTGAGTCATACTGCCTGGGTTCAAATCCCCTGTATGGCCTTGGACAATTAATATGACCACTGCATGCCTTAATTTCCATGATGATAAAATAGGGACAATGATGATAGTGCATCATTAGAATTACAGATGACAGCATAGGATTGCTGTGAGGATTAACTAAGTCAGAGCCCTGAGAAGTCTGGATGATACATGGTAAACTCTCTAATGTCAGCTATTTCTACACAACGAAGGGAGTTTGGAGTCAGTCATGAGGGATGTCAGTTCTCCCCTGAGTGCTACAAATTTCATTCAGTAACCCACACAGTGCCACTGGAAGTTTTGCAGCAGTGATCTGATGCCAGTCTTGTGTGGCATGCACTAACACCTGTGACTATTTGCACTGATAGGGAAAGAGCCTGAACTAGGACAGTGGAAACTGGGGTAGAAAGGAGTAACATCAAGGGAGATCCCAGAGGAAGAAATCAAAGGATATTACCAGCACAAGTGCAAGGTAGGAAAGAGCATATGACCTGAAGAACCCTCTTTTACAAAGCTACCAAGACAGCTGGATGATCTGCCACACACTATTTCTGAAGCCGCTGACCTCGGAATACCCAGAGTTGTGGAGTATGAACAGAGCTTGGAGGAGTGTCACACAATGCCCTTTACATATTGCTCACCAGCTTTTTATGCGGCCACAGCCTTCTCTCAAGTCAGTAAGCTTCTTCTCAAAGACAAGGTCAAGATGATGCTATGCAAGCTACTTCCCCAGTGGCACAAAAATCGACACACCAAGCATCAGAAATAAACAAGTCACCACAGGAAACATAGCTATGTTCAAGAATCCCAATGGCTTCAATTGTTAAATGAAGCCTAATTTTTCTTAGTAGGATACCATTTCAAGTTTGGTAACAAAGGAGCATAAATCTATGAATGATGAGACTTGAAACAGCGCCATGTAAAGTGAGGCTCCTCCGAACTGCATCAAGCGGGGACACACCCACTCGCCTCACTCAGCCTCTATTCCTTAATCCATGGATGCAGCTAGTCGGCTGCCACCCGAGGGAGGTACTAACAGTAGTGTGCAACACATTAATCAGGCTGCTTTGTTGAATTCGCTATTTGAAAAGGTGAAGGCAAACATACAAGTCCACAAAACAAGACATTTTGCTTCTGCTTTTATTATTCATGCAGTGGTAACTTACATTCCCCAGGTACAACATAGGCTATTGTTCTCATCCATCGAGACTTATGATGCTAATTATATATTTGTATGTCTTTAAAAATGGAACAAAATAATTTACAACTAATTAGTTTAGCAAGATGAGAAATTGTTTCTAGATATATATTTGTAAATATGAGTGAGGAAAAACAAAGAAATTGGATGTTAACAATGGTTATCTCTAAATGATGGAATTACCAGTGATTGTAATTATTTATACTTTTTTGTATTCCCAAATTTTCTCAAGGACATACCTAAAAAAGAAATAGTTTAAACTTTAAAGCTTTCCTACACAGATAAAAATTCAATAGTAATAAATATGCTATTCAAATTATTTCACATAGAGTTATTTCATTAATAACTTAGGCCAAGTTGTACAACTGATGTTTTGCAAGGCAACAGGAATACTAGACTAGCCAAAGAATCACAAAAGCTCCTCCAAGCTAAAGGGTTCATGTAACTATCGAGAGTTTCTGACACGATCACAGTTCACTGCAGCCTCTAACTCCTGGGTTCAAGTGATTCTTCTGCCTCTGTCTCCCAAGCAACTGGACTACAAGTGTATACCACCACACCTGGCTAACTGATTACTTTTTTATAAAGATAAGGTCTCACTATGTTGCCCAGGCTGGAAAAAGAGTTTTTCTAAAAGAGAGAAGCTTTCTGACCAAGACATTTAGTATGTCTTACATGTAGGCTAAAAAGAAAATATATTACCTAATAATTATTTTAAAAGTCATCGATTAAGATTTCAAGTAGAGCCGGGCTCGGTGGCTCAGCCTGTAATCCCGTGCCTTGGGAGGCTGAGGTGAGTGGATTGCCTGAGCCCACGGGTTCGAGACCCGCCTGGGCAGGCGAGACCTCATCTCTACAAATAAATCAAAAAACTAGCCGGGCGTGGTAGCGCGCGCCTGTAGTTCCGGCTACTCAGAAGGCTGAGGCCAAAGGATAGCCGGAGCCCAGCAGGTCGAGGCTGCAGTGGCCGGAAGCGGCCACTGCACTCCAGTCTGAGCGACGGAGCAAGACTCCAACTCAAAAAATAAATAAATAAATAAATAAATGCTTTAAAGAAAAAAAAAAAGATTTCAAGTAGAAAAAACTATAAACATTCCCAGTCATTCTTTATCTAGTGATATATTTTGTTTGGACTTCAAATGTTAAGAGTTATAATTACCAAATTGTAACTAAGACTCAATACTCCCATTAAGAGACAAGAGGCCATCCAAAATTCTAGATATTCTTTGTTGTTGTTGTTGTTGAGTCAGGGTCTCATTCTGCTGCCCAGGCTGAAGTGCAGTGGCACAATCATGGATCACTGCAGCCTTGACCTCCTGGGCTCATGCAATCCTTCTGCTTCAGCTTCCCAAGTAACTGGGACTACAGGCATGAGATACCACATCCAGCTAACTTCTTTAGTTTTTTGTAGAGACAAGGTCTTGCTATGTAGCATAGGCTTAGATATTCTAAAGTATGAATTCATATTAAAAGTCCCTAGAGGTTGGGTGCGGTGGCTCAAGCCTGTAATCCCAGCACTTTTGGAGGCTGATGTGAGGGAACTGCCTGAGCCCACAGGTTTGAGAACAACCTGGGCAACCTGGTGAGACCTCATCTCTACAGTAAATCAAAACATTAGCTGGCATGGTAGTGCGCACCTGTAGTTCCAGCTACTTGGAAGGCTGAGGTGGGAGGATCACCTGAGCCCAGCAGGTTGATACTGGAGTAGCCGTGAGTGTGCATGCCACTGCACTCCAGCCTAGGTGACAGACTGAGACTCCAACTCAAAAAAAAAAAAAGTCACTAGAAGGTTAAGACGATAGAAAAAGAAATGTTATGTCCCTAGAGGCCAGCATCTATCATATGCATCAATTTCTACTTGTGGTCAATTAATTTCCCTGGAAGAAGCTTCTATTATCACATATATATTAGTCTGCATCTAAAATCTCTCAAGTGACTCCTGCACTTGAAACGTGGGACTACTGGATACTAGAAGTATGAGACGACAGCTACTAAAGTGTGGGGTAGAGAGAAAATGCCAGCTAAGTCCCAAGGAGATAGGTCCATAGGGTCTCTATATACACATCTCACAAGGGTTATCTATAACAAGTTGGAACAGACCTATGTTAAGAATAAACCATAATATCATTTTGTACATTTTCAGCTCAAAGTAACATCTGCAGATTAAAAACATGGTGTTCAGACTTTAATACTTAAAAATGTCAGAGTCACAAATGATAAAGAACCTTCCCAAGCTCACCTGGGACCTTGAGACCTCTTCTTGGGTTGAGTTTTCCCCTGCTCCCGATTCAGACAGCAAATCAGGGCCAGATGTGGAAGACAGTGTGGCTTTAGAAGTGGCAGCCTGGTCTTGGGAAAGAGATGAGAAGGAGGGTGCAAGAGAGAGCAATTCGAGCACACCCTCTGCTGTTGCTGTTGCCTCTCTCTGGCCAGATGAGGCTGGAGCAAGGTGGCCTGCATCTGGGTTTTGTGCAGGACTGCTGACTAAATGGCTCTGAGTCCTCTTAATGCCTTCAGCATCTCCATTATACTTCCAAGAATCATCCATCTAAACAGAAAACATAATTTTAAACGTGGTATTCTGTTACCTTGCTTTCTATTTAAAAAAAAAAAAACAAAAAAAAACTTACTCTTTAAATTAATATTTAAAAACTAACATAACAATACAATCATTAACCAAAAACTATCTGTGCTTCCTAAAACTACTGAAATAAAGAAGGAAAAAAAAAAAAAAAACTAAGATAACATACCCACCACAGTAAAGTAACGATTGCTGAAAGCTTAGAGTATGTTCTTTCACACCAACAGAAACATACACGTAGTGGGAGGAACTGTGTTAACGAAAGCATTCATATTACATACGGCCTTCTGAAACTTGCTTTCCTTATTTACGTCACTCCAGGTCAATAGACAGACCTCTAAACTAGCCCTTTTAACTGCTGAATATTCCACTGTAGAAAATCGACAATTTATTTATTAGATGTGCATTTAAAGTCGCTTAAAAGTTTTCTGTCACTTCCAAAACCATTGTAGAAAACTTTTATTTTTATTGTGTTTTGTTTTGTTTTTTTGAGTTGGAGTCTCACTCTGTTGCCCAGACAGGAGTGCAGTGGCCGCTCCCGGCCACCAGAGCCTCGACCTGCTGGGTTCCACGATCCTTCCACCTCAGCCTTCCAAGTAGCTGGAACTACAAGCGTGCGCTACTACGCCCGGCTAATTTTTGATTTATTGTAGAGATGAGGTCTCGCCAAGTTGCCCAGGCGGGTCTCGAACTCGCGGGCTCAGGCAATCTACTCACCTCAGCCTCCCAAGGCTCAGGATTACAGGCTGAGCCACAGAGCCCGGCTGAAAACTTTTATTTTTATAGCACAGATTTCCAAAAGTAGACTGCTAGAACAAAGTTTTATATATATATATAAAACTTATATATATAAAGTTATATATACATATATACGTGCATATATAAGTTTGTTAAAATGTAGCCATATACTCCCAAAGAACTATATGAGAGCATCTGTTTCTCTGTATCCTTGTCGACTCCAGACATTTTCCATGTTTTAAATCTTTATCAATCTACTGGGTGCAAATTGTACACCTCATTCTTGCTCCAGTGAAGCTGAACATGCTCCTATGTGCTTTGTTATCATCCACTTAAACTTGCTCTCCCTTGAATCAGCCCCTGCTTTTCTATATCCATTTTTCTAGTGTTAAGCTTTTCCTTACCAATTTGTAGAACTATCTCATATCTTAGATATATTAACCCTTTATTTATAATACATTTTGGTAATATTTTTCTGAGTCTATAAATTGCCTATGTTAATGGTGCCTGCCATATACTTTTTATGACCTCAAATATGTCTACATTTTTTTTTCCTGACAAAATGGTCAAGGGTTTCCTGGCTCATTTAGGGAGGCTTCTCTCACCCCAAATACTCAATCTTTTTATATTTTCTCTTTCAGATTTTAGGATTGGTCTATGACCATATCCCCCTGAACATACCTGATCTCATGAGATATTAGGAATGTGCATTGGCAGAGCTAAAAGGAATTCGAACATTAATCTTAAGATTGTATTGCTTCCTTTCACATAATTCAGATTAATATACCCACTGTTGGATATGTGGTACTACTTCATTCTCAAGAGAAAAAAAATGAAGAAAATATCAAAATCCGGATATCAACAGAAATACACACATATAATTGAATAATGAGATACATTTTAAGAATTATATTCAAATATATCAAGTTCTGATTAAGTGGAAATCTGGAAAAAGCAGAAATTTGTGCATAAGCACCTGAAAATATTTAGGTTAAAACCATATGAAGCTGCTGTTTTGTAGGTCAAGACAGAACTAACCACAGAACTAACCACTGGCAACTTGATACTGTTCAACCTAATAGTTACAAAGCTATATTTGAAAAAACATAGCACTAAAAATTCATGCCCTGACTTAGACTGTATCTAATCCATTCTTTAAAATGTACCAACCTTACCTCCACAGAATTTAAAGTTTAATAAATTCTGCATCTTTGCAGACAAATCTTAAGCATTAAATATCCTGCATCTAAATTAGCATAAAATAAAATTGACTTATATATGTACAGTTTACACATCAAATGTATATGATTCCAGCCTCTGTACAAGTTCATGAACATTTTGCTCTTCAGAACAGACTAAGTGAACTGAACATTTTTTACCGTGTAGGATCTGGGAAGTGATGAGATTCCTCTTGACTGAGAGCCAAAAGGTCTCGGTGTGACCACAGATGTTAACCTAGCTGTATCAGTTTTCTGGTAACTTCTGGGGAGAGAAGCTGAAACACGAGTCAATTCCATTTGTGTATTCAGTGAATGCTGAGAAGACAAAGAGGTTGGACGCTGTTCTTCCATGGGGCTTTTAGAAGGAAGCTGAATTTCAGCTGTTATATCATCCTCCCTTCTTGCAGAAGTTGTAGAATCTTCTTTAAAAATTTCTGTAGGATAAGTTGTTCCCTTCTCTTCTACTCTCTGACTCTGGCAACTCATTTCTGACATAGTCAGTGTCGGGGGCAGCCTTTCTTCACTCAACACATCATCAGAAGAATATATTCTCCTCCTTGATGTAATTGTAGACTTTTGATTTTGGGACTCCCTTAGCAGAAAGAAACACACCATTACCATGAAGTCATGCACTTGATACACAGAAGTAGGGAGATCGTAATTAACTTCACCTGTACATAAACCACTCATGTACCCAATCCTGACTTGTACCCCACAACTTTAAAATTAAAAATAAATTTAAAAACATACAAAATAGACTGGGGGAAAAAGATTACTAATTTTACACAATAATCAATTCAACACTAACAGTGTATAAAGATGTAAATTTATTTTAAATGACACAACTTAAAAAGATTATAAGAACTTGACTTTTTTAAATTATAGATTCTCTCAAATATTCACATGGATTTTCTTTATTGTAAAGAGATTTTAATTAAAAAAAAACACAAGAAAATTTAAATAGGAAATTATTCACAAAATTTTATCCACAAGTTTATAACTCTTTCAAAATTAAAACATCATAGATATAATTGATTGACAACCAATTTGAAACTTCCAAAGTTGTGGATTTCTTGACAGCATTGGGAGCTTTTTCCTGAATTAAGTTTACACTAATTTAGTAAAACTGAAACCACAAACAACTCATGCTTTTATGGAGATCAAGCTAGCATATGATTTCATACAGCTTGATAGAACCTGCACAAACAATTATTTGGGGTTAAAATTCACCATCCATATTTATAGAGAAGTTCATGAAATTTCCTCATCTCTCACATTTAGAAAGAAGTACCTACCTCCCAAGCTAATTGAATTACATTTAAGTGAATGAAACCATGCTTATCATTGGCTTTTAGGACAGAAAGGAGCTTTGTTTAATTCCATCTGGCAATATATTTCCTTTTTGACATTGCAGTGGAAGCATATTGGCCTTTTCCCTGACCTATAAATATCCTAAGGCTTCAGACAGTAACTACTTTAAGTATAAATGTGACCTTTATGCTATTATGTTGCAAAGCAAAGAATAAATAAACCCACATATTTATGTATAAACTTCCTCTAAAATATCTGAATTGCATCACAAAACATAAAAAGAACTTTGTCATGTTATATACAATTTAGTTAAAAGTAAGAGCTGATTTTATTGGGCCATTCCATTCCTAAATTCACTTAAGAGTAAAAAGTAGTATTTTTTCTACACTAAATATAGCCAGTACCATCCAATTCTGCATGTGAATACACAATGTAAAAAGAAGAAATAGTGCACACCTACTTTACGTTCTCATTTATTTTGTTACTCTAGATCACTATTTCAGCAATACTTTGTTTTTTTCACTGCAGAGCAAAATCCTGAATGTTCCATTGCATATTTGATTAAAGTTGAACACTTATGTCACACTACACTTACACAAATATCTAACACTGGTCCCTCCAACCATGAGACACATTCAACCTTATTACCTGTCCTGCAGCATTTCTTTAAATGTCTTAGAGCTTCTCTCAGACTTTTCAAGTGCCTGCTTTTCAATTTCTTCCCTCTCTTCTTTTTTCTTCTGTAGATCTGAAGTGTGACTTTTTCGACGATCTTTCCATTTTGCAAGGTCCTGAAAGAAAAATCACATTAGCACGGGTATACCTGAATTTCTACACACTTTCTAGCAGTGAGAGAATGCCAGAGTATCCTTTTACATCACTGAAACTATTCACTCCAACTGGATGCCAAGGTGCCCTAAATTTGCTTTTTATAGCCAGAGTTTCTGTACCAAGCCTTTATCTCATGTGTCTGTCTGAAAAACTTGACCTAATAAGATAGACTCCATTTTTGTTTTCCCAGAAAGTGTCTGCCTTGTTGCCCATTTCACAAAGATTGCTAAATGCTTGTAATTAGGTGCCAGTTAGATAGATTAGGGCCTGTCTCAAATTCATTTTCATCTCACTCCAATAACCTGGTTGCTGCGTGAAACAACATGTTTCTCTCTAAGACGGAAACAGAAACATGATTGTGATGATTAAGCTCAGATACATCGTTCATCTTTCATTTAACAAATACAAGCTCAGTCCCCACTTTAAGACAGGTCTATAAGTAAACAGATGAATAAAATGTGGTTCCCCTCAAGGAACTCTCAGTCTATAGGAGAGACACAGACAAATAAATAAAAGTTCAGTAATACACGTGACAGGATTGCATGAGAGTGGGGGTCTCAAGAAGGGAAGAGTTTGGGAAAGCTTTTCTGAGAAGGCAAGACTCTGATATGTGATTTCAAAAGGGTTAAGTCCAAATAGAACAGGCCAATAAGGAAGATCTTGCAGGAACAAGCCAACATGTCTTCCATAGCCCCAGGAACGCAAGTCTAACTCAGCTGGATGACCCCAAGGACAATCAACCTAAGTCAGATTTCCAATTCCCCCTAGCAACCTAGGCTGGTTCTAACTCCCAGGAGTTAAGACATTTTTCAAGGTACCAACTTTTCTAAGCCCTTAAAGTAGAGAAATGTCAAACCAAGAACTGCTAATGACATTCCAGTCCAAACAGAAGCAAATTCAAGGTCTCAGACTAAACCAAACCTCACCCCCAGGGTATACAAAGTAAGCTTGGTTTACACCCTTTGGGAGCCCACAAGACCACTCCTCCTTTAAAAACAGCCTGAAACCAATATGAACTCTTTCCAGAAAGAACAAAAGCAGTGCACATTTAGTCCTACAGGATAACTGGCATTAATTTTCATCTGAATGAAAAACCCCTCAGTACTTCTCATGCCAGAAAACTCACCATGTATTTTAGCAAAGTGACACTGAATTACTGTTTCTGGAAAATTAAACTGAGTTAACAATTAAAAGAGATGCTGGAAGTTAGAAATGTAGCCAAGGCAAGGGCTTCTTCTTCATTTCATAGATTTTAATTCCTTTGAAAATTAAGATCTACTATCACTGACCCCTTTATTCATACTACCACTCAATTCTTACCATAAAGTTGTCCTCAAACTCCTTTGGGTTTGCTCTGAAAAATAGTTTACCTATTGTACTTCATTGCATTCCTCAAGTTTATAACAATTACTCAATTAACAAAAAGATATAACTTTTCTTCAGGATCAAAACTAAAGATGAAGTCTATATCCATATAAACACCTGGCGGTACGTGTCACCTTTGTGACATCTCATTTTAATTTATATTAGAGAATGACATCTTCAGCCAAAATATTACCCTGGGTGATATTACTTATTTCTCCTCAAATATCCTTACTTAACTCTTAATTAGAAACCCCCTTCATCTTCCTCCACTGATCACAGTGTCTGTGCTAGACCCTGTCCCTCTTCTATCCCTAAATCTTGGCAAAGTCTTTTCCCATCCTAAGCATAGTTAACATTCATACCCCAAATTCAACTACCAAAACAACTAAACAAGTCAACTATACTACAAGGAAGCAACTTTACATATTTGAAAATTCACAGAATATTAACAGATAAACATCCTCTAATATTTGTCACAATGGCCTTTAAAATATGCAATAGTAATAAGCAAAAAAAAAAAGGTTTAAAAACCTATATATGTTCATATTTTCTATAGAACTGAATTCTGAAATAGCAAGGAAAAGTGTCTTGAGTATATTTTCTTTTAAGAGAAGCAAAGAAAAGTCAAACAAATTCTCCCCATCTCCATCTAAAAAATACTCACATCCTGCCATTTCTGATCTTGTTCTTTTAATTGTGATTTTATTTTCTGCATCTCTTCGTAACGTAGCTGACGCAAATTTTGAACATCCTCTGCGTTGACATCACTCAAGGACTTACTCCTACAACAAAAATACCTACAGTTACCAAAGTTCACATGACCAGACTTAGAGGTTAAGCTGGAAGGTTGGACTTATATTTGGAAATTCCACCTAAATTTCTGGTGCACTACCTAGATGCTTTAGTGATAGTATCACATAAGTAGCACGACAGAGATAAATGGTGTTTTTCCAAGACGCAGAAACAAGAGCCTAGCACTCAACTCAAGTGTGAATTTTTTCACAAAACCATTAGATTAACGCTGTACAAGTCTGAAAAAAACAACCCAATGTTCATTTGGTGGAAAGTCAACGCACAAAAGAATTACTTTGGAAAAATAATGGTCACTAAAATTACCTCTATTTTTCTCTCTCTCCCAAAGATAATCTGTTGAGGTTTGGCTACCTTTTCTGGAGACTTATTAAATAATTTAATGATTACCTGATATTTTCTCCTCAAGTTCAATATCATGAATAAATGTGCCGCTTCTTCTTAAAGATTCTTTAAGATCTGCCCCATAACTGCACTGGACTTATTCTCAAAGCACCTGAGTAGTTTCTAATAGTCTATCATAACTACCTCTATAGACTGACTTATTTTTTTATTAAGGTAACTTGTACCACCTCTACAAGAATGCAATGAAGTATAGCTCTCGAAGAGCTCAATCCACATTAGAAACCAGTGAACAGTGTGGGGTGTTAGACACAGGCACGTGTGTACTGTCTTCCTGCACATAAAAGGGATTGGTAACCTATACCAGATGAAAAAAGGAGATTGAAGAAGGCCTCCAGGAAAGGTGGGACTCAGATGTGAATACTGAGAAGCAAGTAGAAATGAGAGAATGAGACAGAGAGACAGAGAGAGAGGGAGAGAGAGAGACAGAGAGAGGGAGAGAGAGAGGGAGAGGGAGAAGGAGAGGGAGAGAGGGCAAGGGAGAGAGGGAGAGGGAGAGAGAGGGAGAGGGAGGGAGGGAGATGGAGAGGGAGAGGGAGCACATAAGTGTGCTTTTGAAGGTGGGGCATCCAGAATTCTCCTTTCTATAGGTCTTTCATACTGCACTTCTGATTTTATTTCACTGTAACTGACTAACTACACTTTTATTTATTCAATAACTCTCCATCTCCTCCTTGGACACCTAAACTTTGCCTTCCCCATGATTTTGCCATCATATAAAAGTATCTTTTATAACAAACTTGCTCTTAGCTTGCTCAGGAATTCAACTATAATTTCCAAGCAAATGACTTCCAAATCTATACCTTAAACCAGCCCTTCCTTTGACTCATTTCCAATTGCTTCTTGAATAATATTTCTTCATGTATATCCCCTAGGCACCTCACTTGTTAAAAGAACCAATTAAAATAATATCTAGAAGGGATTTTGTAAATTGTAACTCACTAAATACATGGTTATTGTTGATAAAGCCAAACTCAATCTTGTCTCCAAAGCTGCTTTTCTCCTCATGGCTGCTGATATGGTTACCTGCCCTCCAATCATCCACATTTGAAACCTAAGAACTATTTTTCACCTTTGTTTCTCCCTTCTCCCCACTTTCAATTAGTTATCAAGTCCTCTCAGTTAGTGTCTCTTTCTTTCCACCTCGATTGCCAACACCCTAGATCAGAGTACAGTCAACTCTTACCTGAACTTCCAAAATAGCTTCTTAAATTATCACCCAATCTCCAGATCCAATGAACAGCTTTCCTCAAATGTTCCCTCCAATTCAAAAGCCTATCAGTATATATGGCTTTTTAAATGCCATCATTCCTCAGGATCCCTGGATGCGTACATACCTCCTATTCGTTCTCCACTTGGAAGTCTAACAGGCATCTCAAGTTTGTCACAGATGAAAACCACGCATCTTCACTACTCATCTCCCTTGTCTCAGTAGAGGTCAATTCCATCCTTCCTGACCTTAGGCCACAAATCTTGGAATCATCAGAATTCCTTTCTTTCTCTCATACATCATAACTGATCCCATCAATAAATTCTAACACTCTGCCTTCTAAATATATCTGGGATACAACCACTTCTCACCACCTACACCATTACACCTTGATCCAAAAATCCCCACCTGTATTAGTATGATTACGGTAATCACATCACATCTACTTGGATTATCACAATCTCTCTGCTTCCACCCCTTCCTTGCCGACAGCGTATTCTCCATACAGCAGTCAGAGAGATCCTCCCAGGCTGCACTCAAATAATGGTATACTGCTACTCAGCACCCACCACTTTCTTCCCATCTCACTACAGTTAAAAGCAAGCTCCGTATCTAATACTGAATTGTACCTCACATCTTTAAAATACATTTTTTAAAAAAGCAAGTTCCTCCAAGACATAAGAGGTCCACCATTACCTTGTCCCTACCTGCTTCTCTGTGCCTTTCTGCAGCACACTCTCCCTTACACTGCTCCAGTCAACAAGCTTCCTGGCTAGACTAAAACCTCTTGCTTCTCCCCCTGCTCTTCCATCTGCCTGGAATGTTCTTCACCTAAACATCCACATGGATTCTCTCTCACTTCCAGATATCTGCTCAAAAGTCCCCTTGGTATTTCCTTCCCTGACCACCCTACAAGAAATAGCAAATGCCCCCTTCATCCTATCCCTCTCATCCTCTTTCCTCCATAGCATGTATTGCCATCTAAAATGTATATATGCTAGCATATGACTTGCTTTGCCCTGTAAGATTAAAAAGCAGGGGTCTTCTGGTTTACTGTGTATCACTTGTGCCTAAAAGAAAGTCCAGCCTGTGGTAAGTGCTCAATCAATATGTTGAATTAACAACCTAGATGATACTCTATCACTTTGAAGAAAGTCTTCCTAGCTTTTCCATATCAAAAGTGGTCTGTCCCTTCTCTCAACTCCTCTACTGCTTTAGCCACACCTGTTTCATGGTACTTAACACTCAAGTCGTATGTCATACATAGTGCACACGTAAGCACATGCACATTTTGCCTATTTCTCCCTCACAGGTCTTATGTTGCTTGGGAAGAAAACACATTAACACAGCAAATGGCATGCAGGATAAACCTATTTTAATATCCATGCTAAGAACAAGATAGGTTTTACCCTATTAAATCAAGCAAAATACACTTAAAATGTTTCCAATTATTTTTAGCAGGCTGCTGCTATCCAAAGTTCCATAGAGAAAGTATCATAGGATTCATTAAGGAATAAATTAGACATAGAGAATATATGAAGACATATATGAATATATATGGATCTATTAATGTAATATATCTAAGTATGACTATAAATAAAATTGATTTGTGTGATTTTGAGAATATGAAGTCATATTGAACAGAATGAGGCTATTTGAGCTAATACTACACAATAGACTCACGAAGAAGAGGCAGGAAAAAATTTTCAAGACCAGAGCAGGAGGTGAATCTAGACACCCAACACATGAGACTGAGTAAAGTCCAGAACAAAAATCACAATGTTAGTGAATTACTTGATAATATTTTGGTGGGAGGAAGGCTAGATGAACAGATCTGGCCCAGAATCTCCCAGGGGTGCTCTCTTTTTCACCCTCAACCTCCTGTACTGCGAAATGATAGCATGTCTTTCTAAGAAATGTGCTTATCAAGGGTGAGACTACATCCTTCTCCCGGGCTCCCCCAGCTCTGAACAGAGCCTGGCACACAGGAGGCCCTTACTATGATCAAAGTGAGTCCCATACGTTCCAGAGTAGACAAGTCCCTGTGTAAGGCAGAAATGTGAGCTCAGTTTGTTCCCTAGGGTAGATAAAGTAATCCACATAAAGCCTGCACCCAGTCCATAGCAGAGGGAACTAGGTACGGAAGAAGCCAGGAGGGGAGGGCCCCGGGCTCCAGATCTGTGGCTCCAGATCTTGCCCCAAGCTGACACACATCAGTTCACTTGAGCCTCAGTTCCTCCTCTGCTAAGTGGAAGGGTTTGCTATGAGAATTGGATATGGTTGTGTTGACTGTACTTTTAAACCCATCTGGTGCCATATACCAATTCTTATTAAAGCAAACATGACTGCATGGGATCCCAACAGCTAACTCTCCAAGCTGCTTCAAATCAGAGACACCACCCCAGATCATCCTGATACAATCTAGAACTTTTGGAATACAAGAGCCTCTTGGCCAGATCATGAAGAATTATTTCCTTATCAGTATTCACAGCATAATATTCAACTTCTAAGGGCTTGCTGTGTGCCAGCAAACCCGGCAAGCAGTTTACACGGATTATCTCACGAGGTAGAGCCCTAGTCCGGTTCTACCACTCCCAAGGCATAAGTCCTTGGGAAAGCTGTAGTACTTGTTTCTCTTTCTCCACATCTCTAAGATACAAGCAATACCTACCTGTCTATCTCACAGAATTGAGATAAGCACCAGAGATAGCATCAGGAAAATTGCTTGGGAAACGATGAAGGACTGCACGGCTCTAGTAGGTTTTGCTGAATGAAGGACTATTCACACGCAAATCTCATCATAATTCTCCTACAAGTCCTGCCTCGTTTGTATTTCCTTATTTGGAAAGACTCCAATTTAGAACTGCATTTAGATTTTTACCAAATACAGGTCTAGTGTCTTGCTTTTTTGGTTGATTATAATTTTTTTAAATAGTATTTAGGGGGAAGACAGGAAGAAACGAAAAGTTAACCTTCTAGGTGTCAATCATTAAAAAAAAAAAAAAAATCAGCCGGGCTCGGTGGCTCAGCCTGTAATCCTGCGCCTTGGGAGGCTGAGGTGAGTGGATTGCCTGAGCCCGTGGGTTCGAGACCCACCTGGGCAACTTGGCGAGACCTTTTCTCTACAATAAATCAAAAAATTAGCCGGGTGTGGTAGCACGCGCCTGTAGTTCCAGCTACTTGGAAGGCTGAGGCGGAAGGATCACCGGAGCCCAGCACTTCAGTCTGGGCGACAGAGTGAGACTCCAACTAAAAAAAAAAAAAAAAAGAAAAGAAAACATTCTGGTGGTTCCTCCTCAAGCTAAACAGAATTACCACATAACCCTGCAATCCCACTCCTAGGTATATACCCAAAAGAACTGAAAGCAGGTCCTCAAACAAGTACTCATACA
>CAUYQG010021753.1:0-76815 GCA_963574415.1 Tarsius wallacei
GCTACCACGCCCGGCTAATTTTTTGATTTATTGTAGAGATGAGGTCTCACCAAGTTGCCCAGGCGGGTCTCGAACCCGCGGGCTCAGGCAATCCACTCACCTCAGCCTCCCAAGGCGCGGGATTACAGGCTGAGCCACCGAACCCGGCTGCTTCATTTATTAAAACCCTTTCAGTGAGCACCTGGGACTTGCTGGGCCCTGCTGGCACGAGACACACTGTGCTGAAGGGAAAAAAAAAGTGTTTCCAGGACATATATTCAAGTCAACTATGTTGACATTCAAAGGAAAATTCAGTTGAATAAATAATGGCTCACTTACATGCAAGACACTCTAGCAAGTGTATTTGAAAGCTAGTAAGACATTTCCTGCTTTTGAGGCATTGTCTAGGAGAACAAAAGAGGTAAACACCTACGTGGCCACCAAGGTGAGCAGGTGTGCAGGGGCAGGAGGTCAGGGTGACAGGAAGAAGAAACTCTGTGGGCTTACAGCAGCGTGTTCATGTGACTCGGTGTTGGAGATGAACCCTGAAGTGTTACACACCCAGGGAACAGCATCAGCAAAGGCACAGAGGAAGAACCACAAAACTGACTCTAACGGCAGTATTAAAAATGTGAAGTAGCCGGGCTTGGTGGCTTAGCCTTTAATCCCGCACTTTGGGAGGCTAAGATGAGTGGATTGCCTGAGCCCGCGGGTTCGAGACCCACCTGGGCAACTTGGCGAGACCTCATCTCTACAATAAATTAAAAAAATTGCCGGGCGTGGTAGCGTGCGCCTGTAGTTCCAGCTACTTGGAAGGCTGAGGTGGAGGGGTCCCCGGAGCCCAGCAGGTCAAGGCTGCGGTGGCCGGGAGTGGCCACTGCACTCCAGTCTGGGCGATAGAGTGAGACTCCAACTCAAAAAAAAAATGTGAAGGAGAGGAGGGATGGCAACCTTCCCAGCTGAGTTGGGATCATTCGTGGAGGGTTTGGGGAGCTGGAATAAGTGGTTTTTAAAATCATATTCTAGGCTGGGCATGGTGGCTCACACCTGTAATCTCAGGTCTTTGAGAGCCCGAGATGAGAGGATCTCTTGAGGTCAGGAATTCAAGACCAACTTGAACAACATTGCAAGACTTTGTCTACAAAATTTTAAAAATTACCTGGGCACAGTAGCATGCACCTGTACTCCCAGTTACTTGGGAGGCTGAGGCAGGAGGATCACTTAAGTTCAGGAGTTTGAGACTGCAGAGAACTATGATTGTCTCAGAGAGTGAAACCCTGTCTCTAGAAAAAACAATTAAAGTGATGTTCTTTAGTTATCTTCTATATGCCTTGGCTACGGGTAAAAGTAGTTAACATGTATTGAGTTCTTGCCATGTGCCTGAGATTTTCATGAATTATTTCAAACCTATCCTATATGGGAGAAGTCTGGCATTCAAAGCCTGTGCATTTACACTTGAACTCACTTTATGTCCCATAGCCTTCCATAGCCACCTGGCTCATACGTTTTCATCTAATACAATGGAGTCCTTTTGTCCCTCCAAGTGAGCTTGAGTGGTACGAGCAATGTTTTGGAAGGAGCTCTGAGTTGTATGGACAGAAGCTTATACCCTGGGAGTTTTGTTTTTAATGTGGATACATGTTAAATTCTGTTTTCCCCTTTCTATGCTCTTTTATAGAAGATGACATGAAGATTGATGAGAAATGTGTGGAAGCAGGTAACGTTTCCTCTTGATTGATTTCCTACCAGAAGAAATCGAAAGTACCTGTAGCCATCTAGTCACAGATGATCTGGAGCAGTCAGCCAAAGAGATTGCAGCCTTTCCTCTGGAAGAAATATATAAAATAACCCCCCAGCCCACCCTTTTTCTGTGGTTCTGGCACTTATAAGGAGAACCTGTGGGAGCGCCTCCAGGCTCCCACCAACCTACCAGAGAATGCTCTAGAAAGCAGCATTTTATAAATGATCTCAGAAACACTTCGTAACACTCAGCATAGATGGTGGAACACTTGGAGACCCCTGTGCTATTTGTGAAATACCATAAAATATTGCAATATCATTTTTAAAAAGCAAAATATATGTGTTATATATTTTAATGGCTAGACAAAGACTGAGTCCACTTAGACTTAGGGAGTACACATGCATGCTCATTATGTGAACATATTGTGTCGTGGTGGGGACTGGTCTCAGGTGGCCCATTCCCTAGATAGTGAACATTGTGCCCCATAGGTAGTTTCTGAACCCTAACCCCCCTCCATGCCTCTCCTTTTATTGGTGTCCCCAGGGTCTGTTATTTCCATCTTTGTGACCATTTTGTTTCTGTATATGAGTGAGAACATGTGGAGTTTGGTTTTCTGTTTCAGAGTCAGTTCACTTAGGGGGATGATCTCCAGCTCCATCCCTGTTGCTGCAGAGGACATGATTTTACTCTTTTTAATGGCTGCATAGTACTCCATGGTGTATATATACCACATTTTCTTTATCCAGTCAATTGTTGGTGGGCTCTTATGTTGGTTCCATGATCTTGCTATTGTGAATAGTGCTGCAGTGAACATACAAGTCCAGATATCTTTTTTATATATTGATTTATTTTCTTTTACAGAGATCCCTAGTAGTGGAATTGCTGGGTCAAAATATGCATTTTATTATTAAGTTTGATGCCATCTCTGATATATTCTAGTATAGATAGATAGTAATAGGTTCCAATATTTTCAAAAATACAAGAGAAGACCCCAAAAGATGAAATTTATTTATTAAAAAATTGTGTATTCTTACATGTTTAAACCTCAGTCACCTTCAAAATACTCTCTGGTGTAATACTCCTATTGAGATGCTTTTTCCACTGCTCAAGATGGCTTTTGAATTCATCAATGTTGATCCCTTTTAGTGCTTCTGCCATTTTTTGTTTCACCTCTTCCATATCTGCAAAACATTTCTCTTTGAGGACTTTTTTCATCCAGGAAAGCAAAAAAAAAAAAAACAAAAAAAAAGTTACTCATTGAATAAGGAGGATAGGACATGGGCATCATGCTGTTTTTGGTCAAAACCTGCTGAACCCTCAGCATGGCATGGGCAGGTGCACTTGTAAATTACCCATCATGAAATGGGCAAACGCATTGAAAGAATCTCCAAAAAAAATCCACTGAAGCTGAATGCAGCCTCTTACAACAATGATAGCTGGTACACATCAGTGGAACCCTGTACTATAAGGGGCCCACCCTCCAAAAGATAATTCCATTTTGGGGGGTTCTCCCTCATGTATGAAAGCTTTTTACATCTCTAATATTTATTTTGTAAATTGAGAAAATATTTTTCACATTTAGTGGCAGAACTAGGACTGGCTCAGTAATCACTAGGGTTTTGTTGGGAGATTAGTTGGAGAGACTTTAGTATCACAGGTGAATGCATCTTGGCTTTACCTAGTTTTTAGAAATGAAAGAACAATATCAAATTTTAAAATAGTGAGTATATCAAAGATTTATATTTATTTTTCAGAACAAGTGCAGAATAATGCTGACACTATGTTTATCAAGCATACATTTTTAAACTTGCAATAATATTTATTTCCTTTCTACAGTTTGAATCATAATTTATTAGGTAATATATTCACATAGTCCAAAGTTCAAAAAACCACAAAAGTACATTCATTTGGAAGCTCCTCCCCACTGTGTTCCCTACTCAGTGTTTCTCCTTGGGGTACTGCATGTGGTCAGATCTTTCAGTGTGCCTCCAGACACACTCTGCCTTATTCAAGCAATGATGTGTAATTTTCTTTTTTATTCTTCCTCATCCCCGCAGTTTTTTTCCCAAATACAAATGCAAATGTCCTTGATGGTATGAAAGACATTGTTCTGTTTCTGGCTTTTTCACTTAACATTATATGCCTTGGAGATGATTATATCTTAGTATGTAAAAAGTCTCTTTATTTTTTAACAGCACATTGGTTATTGTGCACTTATACAATCACTTACTTGTAGACATTTGAGTTATGTCCAATTGTTTCTATTACAAGCAGCTATTTATAACTATATCATTTCACATGTGGGCGTATACCTTAGAGGCAGCGTTGCCTGATGCAAGGGTGCAGGCACTGGAAATGTTGCTATATATTTCAAATTGCCCTCCAGAACATTTCTAGCTGCCTAATTCTGCATCCCTCTTTTTTTTAATTTAGTTTTCTTTTAGAGATGGGTCTGCTATGTTGCCCAGGCTGGTCTCAAACTTCTGGCCTCAGGCAATTCTCCCACCTCAGCCTCCCAGAGTGCTAGGACTACAGGCATGGCCACCATGCCCAGCCCTAATCTCTTTTTAAAATGCTAACAAGTATGGTTTTAAACAGTGAGGTAGCTGGTTCATTGCTCATCTTTCTCAGGGGCTGAATAAGCCTAGGCAACCAAGATCTTCATGAGCTCAAGTTCCCTGCCCCTTCCACCCTGCCCCCCTTGCAGGTCCCCAACTCTTCAGGTAGGGTGTCCCCCTCCCACCTCTGCAAGCTCATTTTCCCTACCCTTTGGGCCTCTTTTCAAATTTTATTCTATTTAGTCTCCTCTATTTGTGATTTTTATTTACTTATTTTAAGCTCCTGCCGCACCCCTGATTGTCATTACAGCTCAACTGCTGAACACCACATATTTCATTTTAGGCTTGGATAGGCCCTAGAGACACCACTGGCTCGACCTTGATTTAGCGGGGGAAAAAAACCTCAAAAGATGGAGAAGGGGAGCAGAAGTATAGGCAGGGAATTTGACTCTTAAAAATATAGACTCAGTGTGGGCAGTAATGGAATGACATTTTTCATTTTTGCCTCCATGGAAGTGTAGATGAAGAAACATTTGAATCTGGTAAGTTAAAAAAAAAAAAATGAGTATTTGGTACCAGTTTTTAATGTATATTGCAAAGTTTGGTATAATTTGAACACATATTTAGGGTTATAATAGTAACCTAGTTGAGAAACTGGAAAGTGTGGTGTCTATACTGAATCAATTTTCTTTATATTATTTGTTATTATTGATGACACATGGTAAGTATCAAATGTCTATCCTTCAAAATAATGTTCACATCATTAGTAACAAAATAGGCCCCCAGAGTGTTATTTTTTTAACTGCCAACTTGCTGGGCATGTTAACATTACTCACCTGATTCCAAGTATACTGTATTTCCTGGTTTTCTTTACTTAATCGGTCTCTAAGTGCTTTAACATATTATTCCTACTTCAATTAAGGTGATTTCCCTCTTTCTCTTATCATACAAAATATGTCTAGTCTTTTATTACTTACCAGAACACTTTTTATTCTAGTGTTCACCTGTTTTCTTTCCATGTTTCTGTACTTCATATAAGGAACATTTTCTGATTTTCTTCTTTTAAATCCATGCTTCTTTGTTATAAGTAGATATAAGCATCTAGTAGTTTCTTATGTCTTCCAGAGATGTTATACCTGGGGATTTATATTTTCACATACATAATACTTTAAAAATATAAATTGCTTTACTTTTGATGTTTCCTTTGTATTCCATCGAGCATTCTTTTAAAAACTGTGTAGTAGATTACCCCATCTATGATTTCCTTTCATAGAGTAAGGAGATTGCTATAAATGTTAGTTATAAAAATAAGACAATATGGAGACAGATGGAGCTGAAAACCACTCACCTAGATTATTTACTTCCCATCCATGTCGTTTCTAAATTGTCTACTTTCCATTAAGCGATCACCTATAAGGGTAGTTTGACTTTGACTGTCTATACCTACTTGGTGTTTGGGATTGGCTTCGTTTTTTTTTTACTAATTACTGAGACATACATTACAGAGGAGGGCCATTCACTGGGTTGGCTTCATTTTTAATTCTTCCCAATCATATTCATCCTTCTTTTTTCCATCCACTCTTTGTTTTGCTGGAAAACACATGCTAAGGTCCAGGAGTACTTGTGGGGTCTGTGAAAGGAGAGGCAGTGTGGCCTAGTGGGTAGACTTGAGACCATGGACTTGAGCCAGACTGTCCAAGCATGAATCCTGGTTCATTACTCACGAACTACCTCTGGTGTTTAAACTCTGTGGGCTTCAGGTTCCCCAGCTCTAAACAGGAGCAATAATTTACACAAGTAAAGTGCTTGGAATGGTGCCCAGCACACAGTAAGCACCGCAGGAGTGTGACGGGCATGGTTACCAAGCTGGTTCTCTAAACACAGCCCTGCGGGGAGGCAAGCAGCTGCCCTTGCCCAATGGAAAGCTCTCCACTGAAAGAGTGGAGGCTCTCAAGTCCATGCTGAACCCCGCTCCCCTGGGAGTTCAATTATGAAAAGCTAGCCCCCAGCTGACATCTTCTCTAAATGAATAACCCTTGGTATCGATTCATAATGCTTATTTCTGTGACTAGAACACTTCATGGGCAGCTAAATTTCTTCAGCTTCGGTTTCTACTCCAAATGAATAATGTGACCTTCTTGAGTTTCTCCAGGAGGTGATGGGAGAGTCTATTTAATCAGGAATGACATTTAAAAACAAAACAGAGAATGTGGGTTTTCAAGATGTCTAGGAAACAAAGAAAAGAGTTTGTTGGATCTCCCAGCTTCAAGGGAAATGGAGGTGCTAGTGTGTACACCAGACCCGAAGGGTGGGAGAAGGAACCTGCTCAGGCCAGAGGCTGCGGGTCGCCTGTCATGGGCCATCTCTACCACGTCCTTCCCTTCACTGCTGGGCATTATGGCCTCTGGGAGAGGAGGAAGAAGGTGCACATCCGCTGCCTTCCTTTATTTTCTATTATTCAATTTCTCCCATCTTGTAAAATCAAATACAGTCTTCATGGATAAAATGTCTTCAGGGAGAGTCTTGCAGAAAAAGTTACTGTCCCCGACCAGCAGTCAGGTCAGTTCAGTGTCCGAGTCTCCAATTGTGTGTTGTTTTTTCACCAGTCATGCCCTACCCAAGTTACAACTTTTGCTAACAGGGACATGAATGCCTCGCTATGTGACTTGCCTTGATTTGATGGCTAATGTGACCTTCTCACAGGCTTAACTTTTTCCTGTCTGTTTCTGCACTCACCCACATATCCAGAGGAACTTTCAGAAGGTAATTGTTTGTTTTTATTTTGGGGGTATGCCAAGTTAGGGCTATGTTTAAGATCTTTCAGGACCTCAAAGTGGATACTTGGCAAGATAACTTTTAAGATAAAGATAGGATATTTTATGGGTGAAATGAATAATAAAACACTCAACTTCATAGCAAACATTTAAAAATGAACACTGAAAGTAATTCAGTTTTATGAATCTATTCCTCAGTAAACATTCCCTTTTAAACATATTGATGTATCTCAGTTAGAAAATGTGCTTCCTTACCAAAAGATGGAATTGATGTTGGTGTGTTTTCTTTATATTTTAAAATGCATGTTTTTAAAACAAAGTTGAGAAAAAAAGGTTGTATGTCAGTTCATTCTAGGAACAAAGGCACTCTATGTATTATTTCAATGATCAGAACAGAACTATATAAATGACAAAGAACTTAAGTAAAAAGCAATTTGAAAATGACATTTTTATAACATGTTTTCCTGGGGCTTATAACAATTTTTGTGATGCCCCAGTGGAAGAAGAAGCAGGAGTATGAACTAGCTTTAGAGACTTCCTAGGTGCTAGGCACAGTTTTTCTCACTTTGTCCTCTCAGATTTCTGGTTAATCAGAAACACTTGGCAGACAGAGAGTGAACACAGTATGTCCCCTACATACGAACCTTCAAGTTACAAACTTTAACAATGCACATCTGCATCTTTTAATGTATTATTTCTTCCCACCAGGTGTCAGTATAGCCTGTCAAATATAGACAGTATTACATAGCCAAATGCGTTATTTGAGTACCTAGGCTAACTTTGTTGAACTTAAAACAAATTGGACTTACAAATGTGCTCTCAGAACTGAACTTGTTCATTTGTTGGGGACTTCCTGTACTGATTTTATAGAATGAACTATTTTATTTATCTTAATTTATTTTTTAATTTTTTTAGAGACTGGAGTACAGTGGTGTGATCATAGCTCACTATAGCCTGGAACTCCTGGGCTCAAGCAATCCCCCCACCTCAGCCTCCTGAGTAGCTGGAACTACAGGAGTGCACCACCACACCCAGCTAATTTTTTATATTTTATAGAGACAGGGCTTTTACTATGTTGGTCTTGAACTCTTAGCCTCAAAGAATCCTTCCATATCAGTCTCCCAAAGCACTGAAATTACAGGTGTGAGCCACTGCACATGACCAGAATGAACCATTCTAAAAGGGAGAAAAGAAAAATCCATATCTAGCAAAGAGGTTCATTATAGGACCAGCATGAACACCATATGTATAAGTTAAAGCCAAAGCTAGTTTATCTATTTCTTTTTAAAAAAAATTCGGTTTTCTTAGGGTATGTTTAAAAATGTGTACCCAGTTTTTATGTTTTTGCTATGACTCAGTATCTTTCCTGTAACTTTAAACAAGCCTAAAGTAGCTTTTTGTTATCAACCTCACTCGACAGAATATATTCAGTGTAATGTTAATGTTCTGTGAAGTGTCTCTCTGTAGTTTGTTGTGTGTGAATAATAAGATGGCAAATGCTTAGAACACTCTTCAATGAGCCACTGGGAAGGGGGATAACTTCCACTGTGCTGCCATCTACTGAACTGTCACTTGAAAATTTGAAAATAATTTCCATGCATTTTTTTCTAAGTAAACTTCTCACCCTCACACACTCTGCTCTTGCTGTTCCCTGTGCTGCAGACAAGGAGGAATTTGTTGGCCACGGGCAAACATTCTTTATCGGTAGGTGATGATTAATGAGAGGTGGGTTTTTGTCACAAAACTGCATTCGTACCAGCCCGATGCTCATCCGAAAGCTTTTTTGCTGATATTTCCAAACATGTTCCTTGTTCTGGCTTCCCTCTGTCCTTTCTTTTTGTTAATGTTTTGATCTATTGATTATTCATTTTTCTTCATCTAATCTTCATCTAACCTCTTAATTATTCACTAAACACAAATCTTTTCATTTTTTCTTTCAGACTGTTCTATAATCTATCTATCCTTCTCTAAAAAGACCAACTCTCAAACAATTAAACTTAAACTTCATGGCCACGTTTCTGTGATCTGTCACTGGGGCAGAGCTTTCTGAAGAATGAGGCACCACTCGTGTAATACCCTCTGGGCTTCTTTCTCCAGGGAGGCAGGGGGAAAACTGTAGCGCTGTGCATCTGTAAGCTAGAAGGTTGGCTCCCAAGTCTGGGTGCACTTTGGAATTATCCTGGGAGTTTAAAATGATTGCTTCCAGAATCATTCAGCCCCAAAGCCATCAGGTAGGGTTGAGCAGGGTGGGCAGCTGCATGCTGGTGGGGAAGGAGTGTGGTAGGATGGTAGGGTGTAGAAGGGTACAGAGGTTATCTGCGCACGGCGCAATGGTGGCCTGGCACAGGTTGTTAGAGTAAAGTCAGGAGGGCAGTTGCCATCTCCTGGCCTCCAATACCTTACAGCCTCTGCAGAGATGCCCTCCTTATCTAGCCTGGGCTTTGATACTTTCTGCCTGGCTGCCAGCACTGCCTGTCCCTGTTCTGCACAGGTGCCCTTGGTTGATATAATTAGCAAGTACATTGAAGACAGAAAGAGCCAGGACTCTCACTGATGGAGAAGGGAGTTTTGGATATGGAAAGGGAAGACCAGAATGTGTCCTGCAGTGCTGGGTCGGCATTGCAGGTCCTGGTGTGAACTCAGGGCTTCCGATATACAAGGGGGATCCCCAAAACCCAGAATTATTTTTTGGAGGGTGGGTCCCTTGTAGTATAGGCTTCTTCTGCTAGGTAGGTGTTCTAGGAACTCACCGGCATCAGTGTACCAGCTAGTGTTGTGAGAGGCTATGTTTGGCTTCAAGGAAGTTTTTTTGGAGATTCTTTTAACGTGTTTGCCCATTTCATGATGGGGGATTTACGAGTACACTGGCCCATACTATGCTGAGTGTTCAGCAGTTTTTGACCAAAAATAGCCCCACCCTCCCTGAGCAACTTTTGTTTCCCTGGATTTAAAAAAGTCCTCAAAGGGAAACATTTTGCGGATGTGGACCAGGTGAAACAAAAAATAGCAGAAGCACTAAAAGGCATCAAAGTTGACGAGTTCAAAAACTGTTTTCAGCAGTGGAAAAAGCCTTGATTGGTGTATCGCATCAGACGGAGAGTACTTGGAAGGTGACTGAAGTTTAAACCTGTAAGAATAAATATAAATGTTTTATAAATAAATTTCAGGGTTTTTGGATCCCCCCTAATATGTAGATACAAATGTGGATGTATTTAGACACACACAGAGCTCCTAGCTGTAGCTACTGAGAGAACCCGGGGCTGTCCTGAAAATACCAGAAAACCCTGGGATTCAAAAGGCAGATTAAGCAGGAGTACAGGAGTTCAGAAATGCTGACTCAGATGTCCAGCTTTGCCCCATCACACAGCCCTGCAACCACCTGGCCTGTCTGTGTGTGTCAGTGTAGACGCCTGCAAAAAATGACTTGCTGTCTCCACCCTGACCCAAGCTGCCACTGCCTTTCAACCAGACCACAGCAGGGGCCTCTTAACTGCTCTTCCCAGTGGCCACACTGACTCCCCTGTGATTCACACCCTCCCCATGGCAGCCAGAGGAATCCTTCAAAAGCAGTAACAAACCATGACACCCTGCCTCGCAAGCGTCCAACGGCTTCCCATCAAACTTCACCACAACCACCCACAGGTCCCCGTGGAATCGGCGCCAGTCACCCCCCTCCTCTTCCTACCACGCTCTCCTGCTCATCTCCAGGCAGCCACAGGGCCTTGCTTGCTGTTCCTGGGACACTCTGAGCACGTCTCTCTCTCCTCACCTTTGCATTTGCTGTTCCCTCTGCCCGGCTTGCTCTTCCCGGCAGTGCCTTCCTTTGCAGCTCCATTGCTTCATCCAGACATCTGCCTGATGCCAGCCTTTCAGAGATGCCCTAAGCTAACTTCCTGCCTGAAAAAGCACCCCGTCACTCCCCACCCACATATCTTATTCTAAGCACTTGTGTTGTTATGGATGATTTTTGTCTCTCTTCCTCCACAACGTGTCGATTTCATGAGAAAATGGTCTTGGCTTCGTTGACCTCTCTATGCCCAGTGCCGCCCTAGCCCGGCGTGGGCACCTTGTTGTTTCTGGAGATCACATGTGGTCCTTTCGTTCTTTTTCCTTCACATTTCCCCCACCTTCTAACTTCAGACAGACACGCCTATCTTTATCTCAATGAGCACTTTAGGACCGCAGTCGCCGCCCTCTGTTTTATCAGATCCGAAGCCAGAAGGAATCTCGCCTGCCTGGCTCTAACGTCCTGTGCGTGTCGCCTCTGCAGCTGGTTTCCGCCGCAGCATGCGCCTTTGCCGTCGGAAGTCTCACCTGTGCCCCCTGCGCCCCGGCGTGTGCTGCTCCGAGAGTGGCTACAGCGCCGTGGGGGCCCCTTACGAGGAGGTGGCGAAGTACCAGCGCCGCCCTGCGGACAAGCACCGCCTCATAGTGCTCGTGGGTACGTCTCTGGGCACTGACGACTCATCCGTGGGACGTTTTTCTTCCAGATTCCACTGTCTTGCAAGGGTAGTGGGAGTAAAAGGAGGACTCATCATGAACCCCCGTATACCTTCTTTTAAAAAAACTGGCTCACGCCTGTAATCCCAGCACTTTGGGAGGCTGAGGCGAGAGAACTGTCTGAGCCCAGGGGTTGGAGAACAGTCTGGGCAACTTGGTGAGACCTCCTCTCTACAATAAATCAAAAAATTAGCTGGGCGGGGTGGCTCACGCCTGTAGTTTCTGCTATTTGGAAGGCTGAGGCAGGATTGCCTGAGCCCAGCAAGTGGAGGCTGCGGTGGCTGTGAGCAGCGTGCCACTGCACTCTAGCCTGGGCAACAGAGTGAGACTCCAACTAAAAACAAACAAACCTGTTTTATATGTGTGTTTACAAATAAAACATTATTGTATCTAGCAATTTTGGGACTACAATTGACTGTGGTATGCTATGGTTTTTATGAACTTAGATAATAACAAGGTGTGTTATGATGAGTTTATACCTGAGATTATTTTTGCCTGTTTGGAATTTGTTCTATAAGTATAGATGAGTGTTTGCCCAGACTATAGCCTAAAAATAAATCCTTAAAGTCTATTTCCCTAAGAAATCAGCAACTGCCTCTTTCAGAAAGTGTCTACAATCTTCTAGACTGTCTCTTTGATGCTGGAGATCAGGGCAAATACAATGCTAAGGTGGCCTGCTTTTGCCACCAAGACCTTTCTCTGCAAAGCCAGTCCCTGCAACAGTAGTAACTGATGCCATCCTGTCTGTATGTTCAGCTGTGAGCAGCGAAGGTCCTTGTCAAGCAGGAGAACCTGCCTTACAGTCAGGGCCAGAGGCATCCTTTGCAGGGCCAGTGGGAAAACTCAAGGCCCCTGGTTCAAGATGCAGTGACAGGGCATCAATCCAGGCGGGATCCTTCTAAGCATGGGTCCTGCCCAGCCAGACTACGCTCATGATGTCAGCTCCGCCTCCAGGCGGTCATGGGACGCTGTCACAACCTGGTCAGAAATATGCCCCTGAATTCTGCATGTCACAGAACCTGTAATTGTCGAGGCTGATTATAATAGAAACTTCGTTGGTTGAAGAAAGGCAGATCTTTCACATTATCTGCCATGAGACCAGCTAATTCTCTTGGCATCCCACATTAGATGCAGTTTGCTGGAGGGACAGGCTCCTGCAATCTCATTTCTGAATGTTGAAGCAGTGTGGGTTACTCCATGGGATGCTAGGAAAATTCTGAAGAGTTTCCTGGGGTTGTTCCGATTCATTTCCCTGAAAACATTTGCTCTCAAGTTTCCTCAGTAGAAAGAGTAAGATGATGATTTCACCACATAATTCTATTTATCCACATCTAATGATTTCTGTATGTGACTTTTTGTGTTTAGGACCTTCTGGTGTTGGAGTAAATGAGCTGAGAAGACATCTTATTGAGTTTAATCCCAGCCATTTTCAAAGTGCTGTGCCACGTATGTCTAGCTTTTCTTTCCTAGTGGTCCATGTTTTGGTAAAACTGTCTTTGCGTCTTCAAATGTACTGATCCCACTTAACTATGTCATACCATCTTTGTTGTAAAAGTAAAAGGGATAGTCATTAAGTATTTCTAACTATATTTATTTTAATAAAGAGACTTATTTACTGGTGTGTAGCCAGCTGGCTTTTAAATGCCGATTCTGTGATTTTTAAATTTCTTATCAATTATATAGATGGCCTTTCAGGAAAACTAATTTCCCAATAATAGCTAACATACATTCAGTGCTTGCTGTCTTCCCAGCACTGTGCTTGGTTCTTTAAATGCTTATCTATCGTTTATCTAAAATTTTTTGTGTATGTACCTATAACTTTATATAAACCTATCAGTATAATTATACAGAACATCGTGGTTTTAAAATGGTGATTTCTTATTTCCTTTTACTCCTGGCTTATTTATTTCTGTTAAGCGCCCCTTTTACCACCCCCAACTCCTAAGATGTAATCTTCCACACTGTTCTCTATATTCACTCCACCCATTTAGAATTGTTGTGGGACTTTTTTTTAAGCTTTAAGACATTTGAGAGCTACAAGTCTAAAAATGTAAGTTAGTATTATTTATTTCCTACTGTGATTCATCCTTCAAAAAAAAAAACTTTAAAACTCACTCTAAGAAAACTTGTTTTGTTGTAAAAATAGAACTTGGAATGGAATTCCTGATTTCAAGAAAATAGAGGGTTTATAGTAATGCATAGTTTCTAATACGAGTAAAAGGAGGCTAGAGTTTTGACTGAGACACCAAATTGCAAATCTTTAAATGAGGAATGTGAAAGCCACTTAAGCCCCTCGCACACATCAAGGGTGTATAAGGGTTGGAAGGGAAGTTCATGGGTTTTCAGAGAGGCTTCTGGAGGCAGCCTTGCTGTGAGTCTCACCCCAACAGCATGTGAGTGTGGGTGCTGCCCCTTCCCCCAAGGCAAGAGAGAGGAATTCAGAAAGACTATTTCAAAAGCTTCCTGTATGGAAGAAACACAGTGTCAGAATTATACCTGAAAAATGCGGCAGACAAGAAGTCAGAGAAAGCGGGCAATGGCTGTGGTTTGGGAAGTAGCCTCCTTGTAGAGTCTGTCACAGCTGAAGATCTGTGATGTTTCCCAAGGACCAGATCTGGGCAGACAATGTGGGAGAGCGAGCCTGGGGTGATCTTAGTTCCTGCCAAAAGGAAGCCTCAGGAGAAGGAGCCCAAAAGTGGGCCCCCAAATGCATCAGACCTTGGAAGGAATCTGATGACTAGTGGATAGGAATGGACTTGAAAGGCTCAGTGGCATTGGTGGTGGTGGAGTTTGCAAAATAACTCAATGCATCCTCTAGGAGGGAAAGAGCCAGATAAGCATCTGCCAAATTTAAAGGAAGCCAACAGCAGCTAGCCTCCATGTCCGCCAATCCAGAACTTTCCTGACTGCTTTCCACTAGCCTTGGAGCATTGTAAAACAGGAGTAGAAATGCAGGGAAAGGACGGCCAGGCACGGTGGCTCTCGCCTGTAATCCCAGCACTTTGGGAGGCTGAGGTCAGAGGATTGCTTGAGTCCAGGGATTTGAGACCAGCCTGGGCAATGTAGCGAGATCTTGATTCTAAAATAATAATAATAATAATAATAATAATAATAATAATAATAATAATAATTAGCCTGGCATGGTGGTGTGTGCCTGTAGTCCCAGCTATTCAGGAGACTGAGGTGGGATCACCTGAGCCCAGGAAGTCATGGCGGTAGCCATGATCGAGCCACTGCATTCCAGCCTGGGCGACAGGGTGAGAACCTGACTAAAATAAATAAATAAATAAATAAAATGCTTTCGAAAGAAAGAAGGAAATGCAGGGAAAGGAAAGAGAAGTGAGTCAGACTTCCTCTCCTGACCTCTGGCTTTTCTGACTCGGCTTCCCCGGGTACAGCAGGTCTGAGCTGGTTGTGTGAAGGAGAAGTCTCAAACAGAAGTCAATTGTATAATTTTGATTATCACATGGGAGTGGAATTTTAATCACTCAGTTGAGACTGAATGATGAAAATGAAATTGTGGCATGAATGATGACAGACTTTTAAAATTAAACCTCAGAGTGACCGAAAGAGTCATGGAAACTGCTAGATTTTTATCCAGGAGGAAGCTATTGGAGACATGACATAATTGTAGGAACTCTAAGGCTCTGAAGAGAGGATTGAATAAGGAAAAACCAAAAATGACCCCAAGATGGCATTTGCTCCTTGAGCCTCTTTAAGGTCTATAACTCCTTTGGTCATTTAGGACCCGTTTCAAGCTCCTACTTGATCGTTTCCATGTGCTGATATCATCAGATATTGATTTGTTTAATCGTAAAACTTTGTCAAAGGCAAATACACTAATTCTTTATGAACAAGGGGAATTGGTTGTAACGCAAGTGAAGGGACTATCCTTTGCAGCATAGAGGTCACAGAGTGGAAACTGTGTCTCATTCATCTTTGGGTTCTAAGAACCCAACATGATACCTAGAACATAGCAGGCACTCAGTACATGTTAGTTGAATAAATGGATGAGCAGACAATAAATAACTTACAGATATTTGATAAACTCCTGTGCTCTACACCAAGTACTATACAAGTTGTAATCATAGTGGCCGTATCAAAGAATCGAACTGAATCCAGACTCGGCCAATTTTTCCCTTCTAGAGACCCCTAAAACTCCATTTGGGTCTTAATTCATCTGGGCAAGACTGCTGAACGCCATGGGCTTTCTCCGCTTGAAATGTGAACATCTGATGTAGTGGACAACATTCATCTAGGAAGAGTCAGAACACGTGGGTTCTAATTGCAACTTCATTCTTCATCTGCCTTATGAATGTGAGCAAGTTTCTCCAAAAACTTTAGTTACTTATCAGTGAGATATAGATGAAAACATTTTACCTAGGCGGGTATGTGGGGGATGAAATGAGATCATGAGAAACATAATATATTACTGGTTTTGTTACCTCAGAGACTGTAGGTATCTTAGGGGTCACACATAACTAACTAGTGCCTGTTGTGAAGTAATGGCAGGTATTCCCTTAGGCCTGCCTTATCCTGACTTAATTCCTAATGCATTCTTTTTCACACCATAAGCATTCAATAAAGGTTTACAGATTAATTTGACATAAGAACTTCTACTTTCTTGTCACTAATTCTGGCTATTTCTTTTTAGATCTAGCATTTTCTTTATCAATCTGTTTGAATATGTGTTTACTTTGCTTGGATATCTTTATCCAAATGCATATTGATAATAAATCAAAATATTTTGAAGACTCTGAAACCTTTCATTCCCTTTTTGTGATAGATACTACTCGTTCCAAGAAGAGTTATGAAATGAACGGGCGTGAGTATCACTACGTGTCCAAGGAAACATTTGAAAGTCTCATCTACAGTCACAGGTAAAGCAGATGTCCAGAAACTAATTCCTGCTTCTGGTTGTTTTACATTCAAAATAGATTCCCTATTTTTATGTATTTTCTAAAGCTCCTGGAACAATTCCCTTTGTGTCTAAAGAGTTATGCAGGGATGTTACATTGATGTACTTTTATTAGTACACCAATTCATTGAGTTTAGAAAGGAGCAGAATTGAGTTGCAAACTGTAGAGAATTTGAGGATGTAGATAAATCTTAGATCTTTTTTTTTGTCCTGCTGAATTTCCATTAATTTTTCTTGTGCTAGCAAAATCCACATATTTATTTTCAGTTCCACTGGAGTTTATTCTTCTGTCATTACTAATATTTTACTTGATTTTTTGTTTGTTTGTTTTGCTTTGCTTTGTTTTTGAGTCAGAGTGTCACTCTGTCGCCCAGGCTGGAGTGCAGTGGCATAATCATGGCTCACTGCAGCCCTGACCTCCTGGGCTCAGGCAATAGTTCTGCCTCAGCCTCCCAAGTAGCTGGAACCACAGGTGCACACCAGCATACCTGGCTAGTTTAATTTTTTTTGTAGAGTCAAAGTCTCACCATACTGCCCAGGCTGGTCTCGAATTCCTGGGCTCAAGCAATCAATCCTCTTGCCTTAGCCTCACAAAGTGCCAGGATTACAGGCGTGAGACAGCACGCTCAGCAATATTTTACTTGTAGAAAGAGTTCCTGTTTTCCTTGTCCCACCCTTTCAGGATGCTGGAATATGGCGAGTACAAAGGCCACCTGTATGGCACTAGCGTGGATGCCGTCCAAGCAGTCCTTGATGAAGGGAAAGTCTGTGTCATGGACCTAGAGCCTCAGGTGGGTTCATGGTAGAATACTTCTCATCTCCTTGAGTAACAAAGGCATGTCATCCATTTTGTGCACACCTCTAGGTTATAGTTGAGATTTTATTCTGTTCACCTTTTAAAAATACGACCTCTTCTCACATCTAAGATCTTACCTGAAGCGTCAGTTGTCAACACCTTGCTTTTAGCTGGGGAAGAAGTCTTGCTTCTCAGACACAAAAGTAGAACTGAGTGGATGGCAATAAAGAAAAGTTAGAATCTTTAAAAAAATTCTTATTTTAGATTCAGGAGGTACATATGCATGTTCATTATGTAGACAGATAGTGTAGTGGTAGGGATTGGGTCTTGGGTGGTCCGGTCCGCAGATGGTGACTATTGTAACCCACAGGAAATTTCTGAACCCTGACTTCCTCTCTCCACCTCTCCCCTTATTATGCCCCAGTGTCTATTATTTCCATCTTTGTGACTATTTAGCTCCCACATACGAGAGAGAACATGTGGTGTTTAGTTTTCTGTTTCTGAGTCAGTTCAAAAGTTAGAATCTCGCTGAGACCTTGATCACAAAGACATCAAGGTAACTTCGTGTGGAGGGAATAGGTGTTGCTTTGCACAAGGAGGCCAGGTTGCTGTTGTCATATCTGTGGCTACTTCCTGAGACAAAACAGGAACAAAGCAGGAGTAAGCAAATTAAGATAAGAGAGAGAACTTGCAATCTGTGGGCTCAATTTTTATGATTCTTTTATTTTCTTTGTGTCTTCCTTAGTCATTTAAAAATATCCTCTAGAGAAATGTACTAAAGAGAATCGGGGGAAGAGAGATTTGTTTTTACTTGGGTGGAGGCTGGTGAAGATGACAGTGTGAAGATCCAATATGAGAAAGCAGCAAGAGGAAAAGAAGTGAGGGAGAAACTTAGCTGATCCATCTTGAGAGTCTGTCTTTGTCATGTGAGATCATGTGCAGACTTCTACTCTCAGTAGGTAGGTAAGAGTCTCTATAGGACACTCTTACTCAGCTAGTAAGACTTCAAGAGCTAGTCAAAGCTAGTAAGAGGAAGAAGCAGGATTTGAGCATAATTTTGATTTTAGAACCCACCTCTAAATTATTCAAATGTTTGTTTTTTAGAATTGAGGATGTGGGAACACATGAGAGCATACTCTGGCTAAAAATAATTGATAAGTTTTCTGGTCTTCATAGACATTTTGAGTTCATGTTAATTCTAGGAAGTCAGGATTCCTGTTCTTTTTTTTTTGAGTTGGAGTCTCACTCCATTGCCCAGGCTAGAGTGCAGTGGCACACTCACGGCCACCCCATCGTTGACCTGCTGGGCTCAGGCGACCCTTCCGCCTCAGCCTTCCAAGTAGACAAAACTACAGGTGTGGCTACCATGCCCAGCTAATTTTTTGATTTATTGTAGAGATGAGGTCTCACCAAGTTGCCCAGGCTGTCCTCGAACCTGTGGGCTTAGGCAATCCTCTCCCCTTGGCCTCTCAAAGTGCTGGGATTACAGGCTTGAGCCACCATACCCGACCTGGATTCCTGTTCTTAAATGTGCATTTAATTTCTCTGTGTAGGATATTCAAATGGCTCGAACCCATGAACTGAAGCCCTATGTCATATTTATAAAGCCACCTAACATGAGTTGTATGAAGCAATCTCGGAAAAATGCCAAGATTATTACTGACTATTTTGTGGACATGAAGTTCAAGGTAAGATCAAGTTAAAAATCACTGAATTGCTTTCGGTGACTTTGAAGCCAGGAAGGTCCAGGGGTTGGGCCAGGCTGAGGACCTCAGATCTGACTTCCTCCCCCCTTATTCATCCTTTCCCCAAAGTCCCTCAATAAAATGATTTAATACAAAAAATTAAAGGTCACTGTATTGTTTCTATATGATCTCTATCTCACAGAATGTAAATTTGTTTCTAATGAGCAATGCCCTTATTATTTATCCTTTTTACTGGACATCGCTTACAGATATCAAAATAAAGTTTAATAAATGCTATGATGGATGCTATCCTTATTTTGGAGGGAGGGGTCTAACTTAAAAAAATAAAAAAGATCCTCAAGCCACAGTTTACAAATGCACACATAAAATGGGTAAGTCTGATATTTGTATTTTAAGTAGATTATTTATTTTAACCTAAATGTTTACTTTAAAAATGCTCTAGTGATACCCGGGCAACTTGGCGAGACCTTGTCTCTACAATAAATAAATAAATAAATAAATAAATAAATAGCCAGGCATGGTAGCACGTGCCTGTAGTCCCAGCTACTTGGAAGGCTGAGGGAGGATTACCGGAGCCCAGCAGGTCGACGCTGGGGTGGCTGTGGGTGTGCCACTGCATTCCAACCTGGGCGACAAAGTGAGACTTCACCTAAAAAAAAAGGGTGGGGGGGTTCTTGATAAAAATCAGGAAATCTATAAATATTTGGACAACCCCTTTGGGTCCCCTCCCACTGTGGGAGCTCTTCTGTCTTCTCAATAAATCCTGCTTTCTCAAAACAAAAACAAAAACAAAAAACAAAAAACTCTAGTGAGTATATCTTCTCTGTAATGAGGTATCTCACAAAAAAGGTTTACCAATGATGATTATAATAGAGGGGTCAAGCCAGGTGGGGGTTAATCAGTTAACATCTTAGAATAGGTGATTTTTTAAAAAATTGAGTTGAGGTCTTACTCTGTTGCTCAGGCTGGAGTGCAGTGGCACAATCATGGCTCATTGCAGCCTTCATCTTCTGGGCTCAAGCGATCCTCCCACCTCAGTCTCCCAAGCAGCTACAAGGTCACCCCACCATGCTTAATTTTTTAAAAAAATTTTTGTAGAGACAAGGTTTTGCTATGTTGCCTAGGCTAGTCTTGAACTCCTGAGCTCAAACAGGTCTGCCTTGGCCTCCCAAAGTGCTGGGATTATAGGCATAAGCCACCACTTCTGGCCCAGTTATATATATATATATTTTTACATTAAATCCACTTTAAATACTTTGAGTCATAATATATACTCAGTAAGGTATATAAATATATATTTTTTGAGTCAGAGTCTCACTCTGTTGCCCAGGCTGGAATGCAGTGGCATGCTCATGGCTACCCCAGTGTCAACCTGCTGGGCTCAGGCGATTCTTCCGCCTCAGCCTTCCAAATAGCCTGAAGTATGGGTGTGCACTACCATGCCCAGCTAATTTTTTGGTATATTGTAGAGACGAGGTCTTACCAAGTTGCCCAGGCTGGTCTTGAACCCCTGGACTCAGACAATCCTCTTCCTTCAGCCTCCCAAAGTGCTGGGATTACAAGCTTGAACCACCATGCCCGGCCATTTTGGTTTTTTTGAGTTGGAGTCTCACTCTGTCACCCAGACTGGAGTGTGGTGACACACTCATGGCCACTGCTGCCTCGACCTGCTGGGCTCAGGTGATCCTTCCGCTTTAGCCTTCCAAGTAGCTGGAACTACAGGAGCATGATAATTTTTTATTTATTGTAGAGATGATGTCTTGCCAAGTTGCCCAGGCTGGTCTTGAGCCCCTGGGCTCAGGCAATCCTCTCGCCTTGGCTTCCCAAAATGCTGGGATTATAGGCTTTAGCCACCATGCCTGGCTGGTATATAAATCCTAAGTGCACAGTTCAATGAATTTTGACATGTGTACACACCCAGATAACCATTACCAGATCAAGATATTACAGCCACTTCTTTGTGTAGTAAAAACACATAAAACTTACCATCTTAACTACTTTTAGGTGTATAGTTTGGTAGTGTTAAGTATATTTACATCATTGTGAAACAGATCTCCAGAATTTTTTCACCTTGTAAAACTCAAGCTCAAAATATGAATGATTCATAAATTTGTGTGTCCTCCTTGCATAGGGGTTGTGCTAATCTCTATATCTTACAATTTTAGTATATGTGCCGTCAAAGCAAGCATGAGGTATCTTTGTATTATCCTTTATCTCTTATTTTTATCTTCATATTTTTTCAAGGACTATGAAAGTCAGATTTTCCAGTTTGTTTTTTGAACAGTGGAGTTCATAGACGCATTGTCTGAGTTTTATAGGCATTTAAAATGGGTCTCATTTTTATGGCAGTCTAAACAAATTAGCAAAATTGTTTCTGAATCCTATGTATGGTCACTTTTAAAGAAGGGCTGCCCCAAGCTTCCCATGTCTGCATGTGTGTTTAGGATTGCATCGGTAACAAGTTGTACTATTTTAATTGCCAGAAAATAACAGCAGTGAATTTAATGCATCAGTGCCAAGTGAAAGCCGAATGACCTTCATTAAATGAACATTTCACAATGGTAGAAATAGATACTATTATAGGCAAATTAAGTCACCATGCAGCAGAGTAATTTAGGTATGACTAATTCAATAGAACTGGGTAATACCATCTTCATGTTGAAAGTGGCCATTTTGTATCTGCAAAAGTTATTCTTTTTTTTTTTTTGAGAGGCAAAGAAAGAAAAGTTTATTTAAAAGTAAATTAAAGAGAAGAAAGAAAGCATGTCATTCTTAATCAGATTAATGTTCATTTGAAATTTATGCTTAAGTTTTATTTAAACTGGTACATTTTCTTTGGTTTTAGGTTGTAAATAGTTTGAGAGCTTCAAGTGTTTATAGATACTAGAGTAAAAATAATTCAAGTTCACATGGGAAGCTGAGAGGAGTAATCTGTCTACAAACTACGATTACTAGATTTTGCAAAATATTGACCAAAGATTGAAACACAAGTTTTGTAGCTTAAAAGACATTATTTGATTCAACTGGTTTTATAAATAGTGGCACAACTGAATTTGACAGTATAACACACTGCATGTTTTCTCTATTTGTCTCATTAAGTCTGTTATCTATACTTTTCTTTTCTCCTAAAGGATGAAGACCTACAAGAGATGGAGGATTTGGCCCAAAAAATGGAGACTCAATTTGGCCAATTTTTTGATCATGTGATTGTGAATGACAACTTACAAGATGCATGTGCCCAGTTGTTGTCTGCTATACAGAAGGCCCAGGAGGAGCTTCAGTGGGTACCAGCAACATGGATTTCCTCTGATGCTGAGTCTTCATGACTTCCTGTTTAATGTTGGAGTTTTAACACTGTACCTTTGTTACAGAGATCTGGAATAACTGCTGCAATCTATAGCAGTATTACCCATTATGATGTGTACAACTTATTAATCTTATTTGAAAAAAATTGTCTTGTACAGTTATGTAGTTACCTATTTGGCTCACAGGAAAGCTGTTTTTCCTTTACCTTACATGCAGCAGTGGTGGGACTATGAATAATGTTAAGTCACTGAGTGTGAAAACCTCATAAATTCCATATGGTCTTTGTAAGATTTCCTTATAAAATTTCCTAAATAAAATAAGCAGTATTTAACTTCAGAAATCGTATTTTACTTTCTTAAGCTTGTTTTATGAAAATGCCTTTTATAAAAAGTACCTACTTGACCTGGCAAGGTTGATATACATATTTCACATCTATCATCAAAACCCACAGAAACTGCATTGCTGTCATCATTTACAAATCAGGATACAAGGAAAAAATTCTTATCAGGGCTATAGTAATAATTATTTTTCCTAAAAGCCAATATCCACATGTATGCCTGAATTAAGAAAGGGCAATAGACCAGAGACTTCTATATAAGAAAACCACAAGCGGAGGATGCTGTTACAACGTCTTGTTTCCCTTCCCCTAGATCTGACTTCAGGGGCTCTTCCGCCCCTGTACCTGTCCATTTTCTGCATGGTTCTCTTTTCTCTCCATGTCTACACTTTCCTCCATCCCTCCCATCTTCGTCTTCACTAGAAACAGAATGCATGATTCAAAATATCAAAGTACTATTCAAAAAAAAAATAGTTTTTTACTTGAAGTCCAAACGTTATGTCTTAAAAGACCCCAACCAAACAAAACAATGAAAATGACTGTTTTGAGTCAGGGTCTCACTCTGTCGCCCAGGCTGGAGTGTCATGATCACCGTTCATCGTAGCCTCGACTTCTTGGGCTCAAGCGACCCTCCTTCCTCAGCCCCGGGAGTATTTGGGACTACAGGCACACGCCGCCACGCCCAGCTAATTTTTTTTTTTAAAGTCATTTAAAATACTATTTCTGTGAGCTCGGGTTTGATTTCATGTTGTGGTTCTCCGAGAAAAAAAATTTCCCCAAACTTGATTTACCCCGTTGTGGGACGGAGGGTAAGCAACTGAGAGAAGGTGACCACTGCACACCCACACTCCCGAGTCCCCGAGGGAACCGCCGGGCCGGGGAGCGAATGCGCTCGTCCCTAACCCGGGCCTGGCGGGGCAGAGACGGGCGGGCCCTGGCCCGGAGTGGGAGGGGGCGGCCCCCCGGCAGCCACGCAGCCCCCGCCTCCTGCAGCTCCGGGAGACCGCGGCGCCGCGGGGAGCTGGGCGCGGGCCGCGGGCGGTTGCGTCGAGGGAGTCCCGCGGGGAGAGCGCAATGAAGGCCGAGCCGGGGCCCGGGCTGGAGGTGGGCCACCCGGTGAGCGGCGGGGCGCGTAGGCCACGAGAGGCGGGGGGACCCCAGAGCAGCAGCTCCCTGAGGGCGGGGCCGACGCTGACGAGCTGGGGACCCCCGCGGGAGCGCCCTGTGCGTAGGTGCGCGCGTCGCCCCTGGGGAGTTCACGGGGTCGAGCCGGGACCCGGGCGGGGCCGGGACCCGATCTCCCGGAGTGGGAGAGGATCCAGGCGGGAGGGTTCCGGGACCGGAGCCCGCATTGCCATGGCGACGCCTCACTGCCCGGCGGCCCTGGGCCGGGTGCCGGCGCTGCCTGCTGGGCTTCCCCTCAGACTCCCCGGAGAAGCGGGCTCAAGTCCCCCAGAAAGGAGGTCGTCGTTGCCCCGGGGGACTCTCAAGGGTCCTTCCCCCCTACAAATCACCGCAGCCACTCAGGAACCATGGGGAACCGTGATTGCAGCCCCACGCCCGTGATCGCTGCTCCTGGGCCCGGAATTCCCAACTTCAAGGCCCACTTTCGCGCAGGGCCACTCAGAAGACGTCAGACCAGGTCCCCGCGCGCCCCTCGCCCCACTCACTTCCCCCGGAGCCTGCGGGTGGGGCGCGGCCCGGGAGGCGCAGCACGAAGACCCGCCAGGCATTGCGCCTGCGCGCGGCCCCAGGTGGCGCAGCCCGATGACGCATTGCGCTTGTGCGCGGCCGGCCGGGCGCTGCAGCTCCGTAATGCGTTGCGCCTGCGCGCGGCCGGGCGGGCCCGGGGGCGCGGGGGGTGGGGGGGCGGGGCAGGGTGCCCAGCGCCAGGGGGCGGCGGCCGGGGGCCCGGCCCAAGGCGGGATGGGGAAGAAGCAGGCGGTAAGCAAACCTTAGTTCCTTTTGGTTGTTAGGGTTTTTGTCTTCTGTTGAGCTGGCCTACTTTTGAGGGGCTTAGCGATTGTGTGGGTGGGCGAAACGTCATTTTTGCGGGACTTTTGAAACGAGGAGTTCTGTGAGCGGGTCCTGGGATAGACCGCGCGCTTCGCGGCATCTTAGAGCCACAGCGCTCTGTCTTTCTTGTCCAGCTGTTATCTTGACTACTGGATGGTATCACGGCAGCCTGTCCTGTTCTAATCGTGTAGCGTTTATCAGTCTACTCTTCGAACGGATGAATTGCTAAATGGGACAGATTACAAAAGTGTCTAAATGTAACCCTTTTGAATCAGTGTCATATGCAAGCAGCATGAGATACTTGGAACGTTAAATTGACTTCTAGGCATTTCTGCTAGTATTTTATATTGAAAGATTTCAGAATGCTTCCTAACTGTAATGCTCTCTGAACTACAGTTTTCTTATTCCTGTAAAGGAGCTTGTAACCCGCCCCCCCCCCCATTCTTCCTGTCTTAAAATCCATTCTTCACGCTGTATTCAAGTGATCTTTTAAAAAAGATATGATGTGGCTGAAAACCTCCATTGACTTCCTACTGAATTAAAACAATTCAGACTCCTTCTTTTGGTCTGCAAAAGATTAATTAATCTGGCTCCTGCCTGTCTCTCCTTGGTATCTGTGCTGCAACCTTGCTTTCGTTCTTTTACCTGGAACCTTCTAAGCCCCATCTCCCATAAAGACCTTTGCCTTTACTTCCCATTGACTGAAATGTAGGCTCCTTTCTCATTCAGGTCTCAGCTCAAATATTTCCAAGGAACTTTCCCTAACTAAAGTAGCAGTCTTCATTCTCCCTCATGCATTATCATATATATTTTGTGTGTATATATATATGTATATATATTACCTTACATATAATGCATATTACATATTGCATATATTATAATTTTTAAAAATATCGTCTTCTAACACTTAACCACCATAATGTAAGATCCATGAAAGCAGGGACCTCTCTGTTTTGTTTTTTGGTGTATCCCTAATGCTTAGAACAGGCCTGGCCTGTAGATAGAAAGGAACCTAGGAAGGACTTTTAAATTAAATTTAGAAATGGTAGAACAAATGTAAAATTGCCCACCTGTTTCTTATCAGTACCTCCCAAGTTTCACTGATGAACAGGGTTATTACAAGATTTGAAGATCCTAATCTGGTCCATTGTACTTTTCTGTCATGTCTGAACAACAGACTTTTTAAAGAACACCTTTATGGTATTTGAGATAAGTAAAATGCTCTAGGATTTTACTCACAATTTTCTTCTCCCCCTCACAGCGTCCTCCACGAGCCCTTCCACCTGTGCCGAGGTAAAAATAATTTACAGTATTTCGTTATTGAGCTTTAAAAATATAAAATGAAGACAATGGAAAAGTTGATTACCACCGTTGCAAGATTAAAATGATCCAGAAAAAAACTTGCACTAAATTTTAGGAAATGGTTTCCTAAAATTTGAAAGATAAAATCCTTGAATCATAAGGATAACTGTTATAATTAAATGCTCTATTTAAAAGCCTGAATGTCAACACAGTAGAATAATAGATTTTTATTCTGAATGTTTTAGTGTCTTGTTTATCAGAATTCTGATCCTCTTTTGTCTGCTAGAGCAGTTTCCTCAGAGTTTAAGCTGATTTTAATCAGTGACAAACTGGAATTCTTAATCTGCTTAATCTACTTTATTAATAGACAAGGAATATGTATTTTTAGCTTTGGAAAATACTGGGGTTCTATTATTAGCAGTATTATCAAACAGCTTATTTCTTATGAACAATAATCTAGTTTGTAAACTAGCTGATGTATAAAAGCTAATTTTATTTTGAATTTGTAATGATTTAAGTCAGTTTTCAGTCTGACATTATAATAGATTTCTAATTCTTTTTTTGTCTTTGTCCTGCTGGTTAAATTCTGTTTGTGCTATGTGAAGTGCTACTCAAGGTGAGTTACTGTTAATGTAAAATTTCCTAAATAGAGTATTTGGTGTTCAAAAATTAGTTTGATTCCTTAGTTTGTTTCTCTTAAAATTGAATCTGAGTGGTATAATTTATAATTCTACAGTATCTTTTTGTCCTCTCCCATGATCGCCATTTTAAAAATTAGGATTGGTATATAGCATTAGGTGACCTTATCACTGTGCAAGCACTTCATCCTTGAATGGAGTCATCCAGGACACACCTTTCGGTTAGTTTATAGTTCTATAATCTATAGTTTATAGATTGCGCCTTTCATGGCCTTTGCACTCAGATAGGCAAGGTTGTGCTATACTGACAACCCCTAAATCCCAGTGACTTGACATTACACAGGGTTATTTCTAATTAACATAAAGTCCACTGTGGCAACAGTCGAAGACAGTTGCCTTTCGCCATCTCTTCATGAATGATACAGCAGTGCGGGCTGCTTCCATCAGGCACTTCCACCATGTTGACATGAGGCTTCCTCAGTTGCCACAGCAAGGGAAGAGAAAGCTAGAGGGTTGCTCACTGACCTTTCAACATTTTGGCCCCCAAATGACGAAGACCACTTCTGCTGACAGCCTGTTGGCCAGAACTGGTCATGGACCACACCTATGTGCAAGGAAGCTGGGAGATGTAGGGATCAGACGAGTATTTGTTGAGCCAACTTCCTGTGTCAATTTCTAATATTACTGACCAGCAGTGCTACTGGGACCACACCAGGGGCTCATTTTGACCGTGTCGATTTCTTGCCTTCTTCTCTCAATGTGTAGAAGTTGGCTGGACCCAGGGAAGAGAGAGAAAATTCTTCTCTACTAAAAGTTCTCTTCTGACTGTTCCCTGCATAGAATTTTAAGCAGCCTTTTCTGTTGATGCTTTTTCTACTTTATAGATGATATTCCACTTAGTCGTCCTAAGAAAAAGAAACCCAGAACAAAAAACCCGCCAGGTAAGGTGTTATTCTTTGTTGTGTGGGATCACAAGTTTTCCCGGAACGTCAGGCATGGTAAATGTCACAGGTCAGGGAAAGGCAAGGCCCCGGCAGCCCCAGGTCACCACTTCTTTGAGGATAGACTTAAGGCCAGCGTGAAATGGTGGGATTCCTGGTGGTAATGAGGATCAGGGAAGTGGGCAGCCTGAGGAGTATCTAGAAGCATCCATGGAATAAAGGTTGTGCCACCTAAGCTCTCACTTCTGTAGTATTCTTGGACTCTCTGAAGTCTTTTATCCATAGACAACATAAATTGTTTTAAGGTATGATTGGTTCTAGATCCATGAACAAGATACTGGATTTAGACACACCAAGTTCTTAAATCTCCCATTTCAGTCAGAAGATCTCTACAGTAGAGCATGAGTCTGAAGGCATGGCCTCATTGTTTTAAGTAGTGAAACCCCAATAATAAACAGTACTCCCTTTTGTTCTACTTATCTGCTAGCAATCCTGGGTGTTGTATCACTAACTCAAACTCAGGATCATCATCACTTTTAAGAATAAAGCAATTTTTGTTTCTCATGATTTTCTGTTAATGGAACCCACCATTTTTCCCAGCACTCAGACTTGAAACCTAAAAGTCACTGTAATTCATCCTTTAACTTCACTCTTTACTTAATGACCTCTCACAATCCTAAAAGGTTTCTGTGGTTGATGCTGGGGGTTTTTTTGTTTTATGTTTTTTTTTCCTTGAAAGGAGTCATATTCTGTATACTCTCTTGTTCCTTAATACATAGTTCTATGTGTTCTTAAACAATGACTTCATAGTATTATGTGATGAGAATGTACCATAATCACAGGTCTGTTGTTCATTTAGATTATTTCAAACTTTTCATTCCAACTAATGCTATAGCTCTTCTACATAAAATGTTGGGCAGTGGGGGAAAAGAGGTGTTTCTGTAGGCTGTATTGCTAGCAGTGGAACTGCCAGGTAAAGGACATGTGCATCGTTGATATGGTAGATTCTGTTAAATTGCTTTCAAGGAAGCTTTATTTTCATTTTATTTTTTGAGTTGCAGTCTTACTCTGTTGCCCAGGTTATAGTGCAGTGGCACACTCATGGCCATCTTAGCATCGACCTGCTGGGCTCCAGTGATCCTTCTGCCTCAGCCTTCCAAGTAGCTGGAACTACAGGAGCATGCTCCCACACCTGGCTAATTTTTGACTTATTGTAGAGACAAGGTCTCACCAAGTTGCCTGGGCTGGTCTCAAACCCACGGACTCAGGCAATCTACTTGCCTCAGCCTCCCAAAGTGCTGGGATTACAGGCTAAGTCATCAAGCCCGGCTCAAGGAAGCTTTAATCATTTCTCACCACCAATAGAGTTTGAGAGTGTCATAGTCTCTAAACATTGGACAGTACCAGTTTAATTTTTTTTTGTTTAGTTGGTGGGCAAAAAGTAGCTTATGTTTGTTTGCATTTTTCTAAATACTAGTGATGTTGAGCAATTTTTCATTTGTTAATTAATACATTTCTATATCTTATTTTGTGAAGAAGACAGGCAAGAGAATGCAGTCAAGTAAAATTCAAATCTGCCAAAACGTGTTATAATTCACTTGAAAGGTTTTGTGAAGGAAGAAGTTGAAATAAATGGCCAAATGAAGTGATTTATAAATTACCTATTAACTCCAGTTATCCATGATGACTTTATCATTTGTTAATTTATTAATGAAGGATTATACTACATAAAGGCTGATAAAAATTTTTGAGGCAGGAGACAAATAAGAGAATTGTGTATGGTGTCAGATGTTACCATGTTTTCTCCTTTTTTTAAGTTCGAAATGTTCTGAAGCAATTTCTCCTTCTCCCTGTTTTTTGCTGTTCTTTCTAGCTCCCCCCTTCTTTTTTTCTTCTCCATCCTTTCTTAGTCGTTCATTTATTTCTTTTCTCAGTTGAAAGCCCAAAGTTACAGATGATGAGGGAGGAAATCAAAATTTGGGGGACAATTACTTCTGAAAAAGAAGAAGTTATTATACAGGAAACATTCTAGTTACCTTTTCTCATCTTTTTAAAATTCGGTGATCTCTGCTCAAGTCAAGGATAAAATATTCCCAAGAATTTTATCAGCTTCTATATGGTATAGTCCTTCTTTAATAAGTAAACAGATGATAAAGTCATCATGGATAATTGGAGTTAACAGTAATTTATAAATCTCTTCACTTGGTCATTCATTTCAGCTTCTTCCCTCATGAAATCTTTTAACTGAATTTTAATACATTCCTTTTTTTTCCCGCTCTGTTTTTCTTAGCTTCTTTGGAAGGCCTTGCTCAGACTGCTGCTCGTAGGCCATCTGAGAGCAGTGAGGCACCAATTAAAGAACTCCAAGAGCATACAGAGGCTCCCATTCAAAGGAGACAGAAGAAGACAAGGCTCCCTCTTGGTACGTGCTATAGCAGATGTGATTTTGGCGATGTAATGAAAACATCTCTGCTCTCATTCTTCCACAGCCATATCTCACAGGTAGTAGAAAGCATTCACCACTAGAATAACTCTAACTCTAATGGCTTCAGTTAAGAGTACTTTAGGGATCTCTTTTATTCATACGCATATAGATTATGAGAGGAGGGGTACAAATTTAAGACTGAAGCAGAAAGGTCAGATCTCAGTGCATATAAAAATTTAGTAAATGATGAAATGAACATTTCAGATTACTGGGGAAAGGATAGATTGTGTATTAACGATAATATAATTAAACAGCAGCCAACATTTGTTAAGCTTATCTATGTCTTAGGCACTGTTCACAAGGTAAACAAAATACTGTGCCATTTTTAATTTTTTTTTGCCTATCAAATTGGCAATGCTGTTTTCAAATTGTAGAATCAATCTAGTGTTGATAGGAAATGGGTGCTCACATACACTGCTCTTAGGAGCGGAAATAGATACAGTTTGTCCAGACTTCTAGGAATAGAAGTGACTTAAGTGGCTACAATAATTAAAGAATGTTAATTAACATTATTTATAAGGGTAGAAATTGGTAATAACCCAAATATGTAACAGCATGATACTAGCTAAATAAATCATATTTTATCCATCAGTGGAAACCAAGTACCCATTAAAAGGATTGTTAAAGTGAAACAGTAACATGGAAAACCATCAATAATGTATTGTTATTCAAAAACAAAGCTTATGAAATAGTATTTTTGTAAAATATACTGTGTTAATTTCCTAGGACTGCCATAATAAATTACCACAAACTGGATGACTTAAAACAATAGAAATGTATTTTTTCATAATTTTGGAGGATAGGAGTCCAAAATCCAGGTGTCTGTAGAGCCACGCTCCCTCTGAAGTCTCCAGCAAAGAATCCCTCCTTGCCTCTTCTTGCTTCTTGTGGTTGTTGGCAGTCCTCGACGTTCTTTGGCTTGTGGCAATATAATGCCAAACTCTGCCTCCATCTTCACATTTTTCCCTGTGTCCAAATTTCCCTCTTCTTTTAAGGATACCAGTCATTTGATTTAGGGCCCATTCTAATCCAGTGTGACCTCATCTTAATTTTTTTTTTTTGCGTTGGAGTCTCACACCCAGGCTGTAGTGCAGTGGCATGCTCATGGCCACCACAGCCTCGACCTGCTGGGCTCAGGTGATCCTTCTGCCTCAGGCTTCCAAGTAGCTGGAACTACAGGCATGCGCCACCACTCCTGGCTTTTAGTTATTGTAGAGACGAGGTCTTGCCAAGTTGCCTCGGCTGGTTTCGAACTCGTGGGCTCAGACAATCCTCTTTCCTCGGCATCCCGAAGTACTGGGATTACAGCCTGAGCCACTGCGCCTGACCAATGATGCTATCTCTAAATAACATCATATTCACGGCACTGGGGGTTAGAACTTGAGCATACCTTTTTAAATTTTTGGAGCACAATTCAACCCAGAACATAACATGTCTATACATATATATACATAGTCAAAAGAATGGAATGATGTAATTGAACTGTGGTAGGGTTTTTTGAAGAAGGAAGGGTGATTTTTATTTTCTTCTTTCATTTATATTTTACTAATTTTTTTATATTAAACATGTATGACTTTCATAATAATCTGAAAAAAGACAAAGAATTTTGATAGAGTAAAATCCCAGGGAGGAGCAAATTTGAATTAGTGCTCTCTCCTATTCACATTAGCCACTGTGAATAATGTATTACAGATTGGTTTTTCTGACTAATTATGTGTCCTCTAGAAAACAGCAGGTCCTGATTGGATGGAAGGATAATAGGATGAGAAGGATAGGAACTAGAAAAGTCAAGCGAATGGAATCCAGTTTTGGGAGGCAAGTTGAGGTGAGATACCACAGTGTCTGTGGCCACTGAGTATCTACAAGGAGAAGGATCAGGCAGAAGAAGGAACAAGAGACAGAAATGCAGCTCAGACTGGCTTTGCTCTACAATTTGTTTCACTGGTCCTACATGGCGTTTAATTAAAACTACCCTTTAGGTAATTTAGTTAGAGTGCAAATTTAAAAATTAAGATGGATACCTAGTTTTATAATTTGTGAAAAATGTCTTTATAGAAATAACTTTACTTTTTAAAGAAAATTTAGTACCCAACTAAGTCTTGGACCAAAAGGTACCTTTCACTGCCATTCGTGAACCCACCGAGGCTTGCAGGTTCAGCTGTCTGAATTTCTGGATTTAAAAGTTTTGTTTGAGATTTACTTTGTTCAAGGTGACCATGGTGGGCTCTACTGCTTGTACTGTATTTCCTGTCCAGGCTGTAAGTATTTTGTTAAAATAGAATTCTAGGTCTTGAGGGCATTCCAGAGAGTCAGTAACTGCAGGGTTAGAAGGTTCCATTGGCTTGCTTAAACCCTATATGCAGAAAAGAGTGAATATAGGAGGCCTGGAGCTGCTGTCCTTTGAAAGGTCAGCTTGCAAGGTTGGCCCTTATCTGGCAGTGAGGAACTTGGATGGGGAGCAGCTCCCCACTCTGACATAAAACTTTCCCTAAATTATAAGGTGACTGTGCATTTTGCACACAATTGATTTCTACTGAACATCTGCTTCCCTTCTGGGAAATCTGGAGTTTTGGTGTGTGCTAGGCTTATGTGACTAGCCCTCAGTGAAAAACACTGGGCACTGTCAACCCCCTGATAGAGCATTTGTTGTCACAACTCGTTGATAGAGACATTAGCGCATCCTGTTTGACTCCACTGATAGAGGACTCTTAGCAGCTTGTGCCCGGTTTTCTCTGGACTTGGTTCCATGTGCCTTTCTTTTTTGCTGATTTGCTTTGTATCCATTTGCTGTAGTAAGCCATAACTCTGAGTGTTGTGATTTCAGGGTCCTGGGATCCCCTCTAGAAAATCACTGAACCTGGAGGTAATCTTGGGGCTCTTCAAGACACCCTGGATGTTGGAGTACTTAATTTTTTTCCACATTTGTTGGCATTGCAATTTCGGTTTTTTTGTTGAGAGTTCAAAGGTATAACATTTTAAAAATTACAAATTTGTAACATAGTGAAAAAAATGTTACCCAATTAAATTTCTTCAAGTTCTCCTATCTTATAAAAATCTTGTATGTTGCTTTTCTTTTTATGTTTTAGTCATCTGAAAATTTATTTTGTTTTTAGAATTGGATACTTCCTTCACCCAAAAGAAAACATCCAGTTCATCTTTATTACGAAATGAAAATGGGATTGATATGGAGCCAGATGAGGAGGCAGTCGTTCAAAAACCTCGAAGGAAGACAAAGTAAAAACTTCTTTATGCTTCTAAACATTCTCCAGTGTTGCACTCTTGCTTTATTTGAGGCTTCCAAACTGTAGTTCCTCATGAAGTCTGATTAAATACTTGTATCTGCATATCTCTAGGATAAGTAGTATTATAGAATATCCATTAAACCAATCTAATGGTAAATATAAAAAGTGTGGACCATTGGAAAAAATACAAATATTAATATTGTACTTAAATAAAAAAACTTAGAGCCATCTCTGAAAAAGAGAAACACAAATAGATTTTGTATAACTAGTTTAAAAAGTATAAGGATATTAAAAATTAAAGATAATAAAATAGGCTATTGTGATTTATTTTTTTTATTATGACTTATATTCTTTATTTAAAGAATTCAAATTATGATTATTTCAGCAATTAGTAAAACTGTATTTTAACATGGGAAATTAAGACAAAATGAATAGTATACTTTAAAGAAATATACTGGAAATTTTGTAACACTATTGTTTGTGTTTGAAAATGACCCTGCAAATAGTGCTCAGTATCTATGTGGAATCACAAAATTTTACATTTGAAAAGGACCTTATAGATTTAGTTCATTTACTTCGTTTTCCAGAGAAAGCTGAGGCCACAGACATTGAGGTGACTTGCTGCACATAACAGTTAATAGCAGGTTTATTTGAATAAAAACAAGTATTTTGACTCCAAGTCCTGGGCTCTTTTCATTATATTCATGGGTTGTTCCTTATGTGGGTCTGTAAAAATTCAATACTCTTCCATTTCCTTAATATATTTCCTAATTACAGGAAAGCCCAGCCAGTAGAAGTCCAGTATGCCGATGAGCTGGGGGTAGAGGATGAAGACGTTATTACTGATGAGCAAAGTCCTCCAGAACAGCAGTCTGTGTTCACTGCGCCGACTGGCATCAGCCAACCCGTAGGCAAAGTGTTTGTGGAGAAAAGCCGTAAGTAGGTTCCTTGTTTTGGGACATGAACTCTTTAAAAAATTGCACAAGGAGATCCTTCAACTTAGTAATTATACTTCTGGAAATCTGAATTAAGGAAATAAGCTAATTAGTGTGAAAAACTGGGAACAACCTAAATGTAAAACAAGCGGGTGATGATTTTCGTAAGTTGTGGTGCTTCTTTTTTTTTTTTTGAGTTGGAGTCTGACTCTGTCGCCCAGACTGGAGTTCAGTGGCCGCTCCCGGCCACCGCAGCCTCGACCTGCTGGTCTCTGGTGATCCTTCCGCCTCAGCCTTCCAAGTAGCTGGAACTACAGGCGTGCACTACCACGCCCAGCTAGTTTTTGATTTATTGTAGAGATGAGGTCTCGCCAAGTTGCCTAGACGGGTCTCGAACCCACGGGCTCAGGCAATCCACTTACCTCAGCCTCCCGAAGCACGGGATTACAGGCTAAGCCACCGTTTCTTATATAATAAAATATCCTGCACCATTAAACATAATGTTTAGGGAGAACTTTTCACATTATGGAACGATTCTAATGAAAAATTCGCACATATGTGTACACAAACATGTATACATGCAGAATTTGATCTCAGAAAAATGCAGTGGAAGGAAATAGGAAATTACTAAATGGTGGTTGTTTCTGAGTTATGGGATTATGGGTAATTTAAAAAAGCTCACCCCACCCCTGTTTGTTGTACTTGTTGTACTTGACCCGTTCTTCTGCAATTGGTAGTGGTTGTAGTGGTAGGGCAGGTAATAATATAAATTCTACAAGTAAAAATAAATGAGAGAAAATACTTGATGGTCCCCCATATTCAATAAGAAATACAACATTTTAGCTGTATATTCTTTTAAAGAATAGTCTTATGTACTGGTTATAAGACTGGGTTTGCAATATATCTTAGCTCAGGCTGCTATAGTAAAATACCGTAGACTGACATTTATTTTTCTTAGTTCCTAAAGTTGGGAAATCTAAGACAAAATTCCAGCAGATCTGGTTCTTGGTGAGGGCCCCTTCCTGGCTTGCAAATGGCTTCCTGCTCACTGTGTCCTCACTGTGGCAGGGAGAGCTCTGGTGTCTCTTTCTCTTCATAAAAGAATACTAATCTCATCAAGGGAGCCTCACTCTTATGCCCTTGTCTAAACATATTACCTCCCAATGGCCCCACCTCCAAATATCATCTCCCTGGGGCTTTAGGCTTAGAAATATGAATTTTGGGGGGGGTACCTGTTTAAGGAAAACCTACCCAAAGCATGATCATGACCATATAGTACTCCCGTTGCTGTTCCACAGAGATGCTGCCTAGATTAACTTATCTGAAACGTAAAGGTTAGTCCCTAAAATTTACCATTTAGATTTTGTGTAAATTGTTTTGGAACTCTGATTTCACAAAGTCCTACCTAAGGGATCTTGGAGTTCTTGACCAATGAGAAATCTGTGGTCTAGAAAGGCTTACTGGCCTCTCCAGTGTCTCACGGTCAGTGTAGAACTGGCACTTGAATCAGTGTCTCATGACTTCTAATCAGGTGCTTTTACTTGCATATCTTGTGGCCATTTAATTTATCCCCATCTTTCAAGCAGTATCACTCAATCTTCATTTTTATTCTTGCCTCCCTTAATACAGATTTTCCTACTAGAATAACTGATCATAAAACACACCAGTGGTTCTGTTGTCTGCACAGAAGTTGTCTTTTCTTAGGGAAGATTGTCACACTACTGTCTTTCATTCTCCAAAACACCTCTGAGAGCTGGGATTGGTGAGGGTAATTGAAATGGAGCCTTTCCTGCTTGCTGAAGTCCATTCGTGGATTGCTGGATATATGAGAAGAAGTCTCCTGGTCAACAGCTAAAAAGATAAAGTCCTGTTCACACTATATTGTAGTGCTGACATTTGAACTAGTACTTTTCATAGGAATCTTCTAAAGAGAAATTTATGAAACAGCACATGTCTTTTCTGTCATCACAGAAAGCCATTCTACACACCCTGGCATCTTTTCCTCAGAAATTTAAAGTAGTTTTCAAAATACTGATTTTCCTTGATAGTGTATGGATTTAAATTTAAGTACTTCTATATTCTCAAATTAGAATTTTGTAAATTATGACATGTTTAAAGATTTCCAGATTTTATTCTGGGTTGAAAGTTCATTATTTCATTATATAGTATAATTGTTTTCTAAAATCATTACTTAACATTATTTTGGGGTTGAAAAGAAAATGCATGACAGTGCTTATTTTTTCTAAAGATAAAAAAATAATATATTTAAGCAACCGAAATAAAAGGGTCTTCTGAAATAGGTACTGAGTCAAGGAGAATTTTTAGACAAAAGAACAGTAAAATTTCAGTCATAGTCTGAGGCTTCTTGAATGTGGAATAATAAAAATGACTGCCAGGGTTTTCTTGTGCTTGTTGGTAGTAATTGTGTTATGTGTTTTTAGGGCGATTCCAGGCTGCTGATCGTTCAGAGTTGATAAAGACCACAGAAAACCTAGACATGTCAATGGACATGAAGCCTTCCTGGACCACCCGAGATGTGGCACTTTCAGTGCACCGGACTTTCAGGTGGCTGCTTTTGTTGGACTTTTCTTAAACAAATGTTAACTGAGTTCTGTAATTAAAAAAAAAAAAGTCTTGGCTGTTCAATACTGCTAACAAAATGACAACTTAAAGTGGTGGGTAGCTATATTTTTTAAAACATACCATGGAGTTAAATAATCTACCCAACAGTGTAAGTAAAAAGAAAAAGCTTATTTTTACTTTTCATGAAATGTTGAATTTTATTCTTATATGTGAAGAGATTTTTAAAATATTTTAGCTTTTTACTTTAGTAATTCATGTATAATAATGAAACCCTTTTCCATTCAGGATGATTGGTCTCTTTTCTCATGGATTCTTGGCTGGCTGTGCTGTGTGGAATATTGTTGTGATATATGTTCTAGCAGGAGACCAGCTATCTAACCTCTCAAACCTTCTGCAACAATACAAGACCCTAGCATATCCATTCCAGAGTCTTCTCTACTTACTTCTGGCTCTAAGTACAATTTCAGCTTTTGACAGGTAACATGGTTGTGACTACAGATCTAACTTTTTTTCAGGAGGAATTGTTGAGAAAATGTGTCACTATGACAGTTTCTGAATAGAGTTATAAGATTTTGATATTACATTAACATTTTTTAGGCCAGTCTATTTCTGTTCTTTCTTTGGGGAATGGGCATCAACTTGTAAGTCCAAAGTTTCATCCAACTATAATCAACTCAAAAATTCCCAAATAATCATCTTCTAAATCATCTAAATCCAACACAGATGAGACTCGGGCCATCGTATTTGTTTCCTAAGCTGCTGGAACAAAGCATTACATGCTGGCTAGTTTGAATCAACAGGCTGTATCCTCTCTCAGTTCTAGAGGCCAGCAGTCTGAAACCAAGGTGTGTTCAAGATTTGAGTCCTTTTTGGAGGTGCTGAGGGAGAGTCTGATCCATGCCCTCCCTAACTTCCAGTGCTGACAATCCTTGGCATTCCCTGGCTTGTATATGTATCACTCTGATATGTGCCTCTGTCATCACTTGACGCTTGACCTGGATGTCGCTATGTCTACATCTTTTCTTATAAGGACACCAGTCATATTGGATTAGGGTTCATCCTAATGACCTAATCTTAGCTTTATTATATCTTCACAAGTACCAGGGGTTAGGGGTTTAGCTTATCTTTTTGAGATCACAATTTAACCCATTAAAAAAAAAACCTTGCCTAATTAAAACCTCATGATATGGATAATAGAAGTAGAAGCTAATGAAATTTTACAGATGAAGTTCATTTGTTTCTTTAGGATGTCTTAACCCCAAAGGAATGTTACCTAAAACAGTCTTTTAGTTAGATGTTTTACGTGGCCTTTGTAAATAAGATACTCTTTCATGTGTGTTAAGTAGAACTGTAGCTTCTTACCTTGTAATAGACAGTGTATGTGGTAGCATTAGAACAGAGAGGGGAAAAATTATAGTCAGGAAGATAAAGTTTTTTGAGGTGCTCAACTGCACTGTGACAAGAAGCTTTTGTATTTTCTAGGATTGACTTTGCTAAAACTTCAGTAGCAATCCGAAATTTTTTTGCCCTGGATCCAACAGCTTTAGCATCTTTCTGTGAGTAAATAGTTTAATTTGATAACTATGTACTACTTGAGTTATGCCATAATTTTGAACCAGAAAAATATGATTTTATTTTTCAAAAAATTTTATATTATTGCTTCTTATAAACATCATTATAGATTTACCTTAGTAAATTTGTAATTAAAACATGGTAGGCATAATTTTGATAGAATTCTTTTTCAATAGAGCTCCATCTAAATAACTTTTAAAAAATTTGTTTTTCTGTATTCTTTCATTTTTAGCTTTTGTATTCTCTACTTGACATTAAGCAGATTCAGCTGGTATGGTCTTTTAGTAACGCTATTTTATGTCTTTCTGACAATTTCAAATACATTTTTGTTCTAAGTTATGAGAATATTAATAAAACTAGTTTTAGGACTTTGAGTAGGTCATTTAATTTTTAAAAAGATCTTCTAGGTTCTTGACAGTTCTAGTGATGAAGCAGTGAGCATCTCAAAAGAACATTTTGCACCTGTGTTCTCAAAACATGATATAAGTTGGTCAAATGAGTTTCTTTTATGTCATCAAAATACAGATTATTTTTTACCTTAATCTATAAATTCAAAGAAAAAACCAAGTTGTTAAAAATTATTAGTAATTTAATTTGTCTTTTTCTCAGTGTACTTTACTGCTCTTATACTATCTCTGAGTCAGCAAATGACAAGTGACAGAATCCACCTTTACACACCTTCTTCTGTTAATGGTAGCCTCTGGTAAGAATCACAATGACATTAGCAATTGTTAATGGTAATAACAGCAACAGCGGGATTATTGGTGTTTTTCTTATCCCTCCACTCTTTTTCATGTTTTCATCTAAAACTAATAATGAAGGCCCTGTTTTTGTTGCCAAGCCTATGACAAGAAATACCTCTTCCTTTGGTCAATATAACTATTGTTATATACACCTTCATTTTCCTTCCTTTGGTCAATATAACTATTGTTATATACACCTTCGTTTTCGATGAGTGTCTTCTTTTTAAAAATATGTTTTAGATTTTCAAGTGATAGTTTTTAAAAAGTAATCATACGACAGACTGAAGTAGCTGTGCCCCCTTACTCCCTGTCTGAGAGTCTCATACCCCAGAGCAGGGATGGGAGTGGGTAGCTGGAACAGATTCAGAATACAAGCAGTGCTCAACAGAACAGAAGAGGGAGAGCCAACATCCACAGATCAGCGGCTAGCCATGGAACTGCATGATGGGCGAGATTTCAATTCATAAGACTCAGATGGGCAGTCTTTGTCAAGAGTGGCCAGGATGGTGGGGTAAAGAGAGAAAGGAAAGATCCTTTCTTGATGAATGCTGTCGTGGAAGATGGAAGGGAAACTTTTAGAAAATGTTCTTGGGGACACTAACTTTCCATTTATATGAATGGAAAGAGCAGATCTGGTCAGAGTTTAAATGCTCCCATTATGCATGTGATATATTTTATAGGGAAATTACATTTTCTTTCATGCTTGTTATTTATCTAGAAAGGACTGCTTTTTAAAAATTCATAAAATAGGTATATTTTTATATATGAACCCCAAATGGAGACATTTCTAATGAGTGTTTCTGCATCTCCAGGGCGGCAGGAATTGAAGAACAGACTCTCCATCCGTGGATTGTGGTGAATCTGGTGGTGACTCTTCTGGTTGGACTATCTTGGCTTTTTTTGTCTTATAGGCCAGGCATGGATCTTAGTGAAGGTATTAAATAAAAAATAGTATAAGAATATCCTGAGATCTTCTATAATGAATTTGTCAATTTTCTTTTAGTGTGCATTGCTTCTAATGTTCCAATAACACAGACATGTTTAAATTAAAATGATACAAGCAGAGTGAAGTTAAAGTAGTGCCAAGAGCAGCAGGGAGGCATGCCCAGGAGGGGCCCAAACTCCCTGACGAGGGGCTTCTGTGGCCCTATGTGTACTAAGGAGGGATTTCTTCTCTTGGAACCCTTCACACAATGTAGAGGACATCTTTGCCCTTTGCTTTTCTCAGTCTCCTTCGGATGAAAGTGTTTCTTAATTAGCCCGTGTCAGACACACACTCAAGTGGGTCATTCTTACTTCCTCCTCTGCTTGGCACAGATCCTTAACCCTTCATTGTCTAATGCAGCATTTAGTATTCTCAACTTTAACGTGTTCAGTGCAGTGAGATTCGCTGATCTTTAGTCCTCAGCCCCTTGTGGGACACCTGAGGAAAGAGTCATAGCAGCAAGTGTTAACCGTTAGTCCTGCTTGAGGAACTCCTTGGCATTTGTCTTGTAAATGGTATTCGCTTGGCAGGTGTTCCGTAGGTTCTCCCTTGAACATCTTTTATGGGTAGTTTCTGGACTTGGGTTATCATTTTATCTTTTATTTTACCAGTTCATTACAACTTATAAATCTCAGCAATTTTAGACTGGGAGAATCTTCCCAAAATTTCCATTTTTAAAGCCACAACAAAGAATATTAATTATTTCCTTGTATATTTTCCTTCCTGAACGTACCTTTTTGCATCTTAATTTTCATGTTGCTCCACTGAAAGTCCAGTAGCTTTAGTACCTTTGATGTATTTAAAGTATTTTTTAAAATATTATTAGGCTTTATATATTTTACTGTTTCTTTTTCACTTGGCATAATTTTTGGTTATTTAAATAATTTTTTTATATAATATCTATATCAGAGAAATTTACTTTGCTAGATTCTTAAGGTTTTCTTTTTCTCTGTTTCTTGGTATTTTAATGAATTGTGTATCTACATTAAGAAATAGTTTAAATGTAGACCTGTCAGCTGATAACATGCTACACTGTGGCTGGGAGTGAAGCTACATCCCACTGGGCTGTGCATTGTTCAGTCCAAAGCCTAGTGTGTGTTACCTGGTAAATATGTCCTTTCAGGGCCATGTGAGTAATATATATATGGGTTTAAAAAGTAGACATAGGATGAGGATGATAATACCTAGCTTATTGGACTGTTTTGTGATTGAATGGGATAACACATTTTAAATAACCTGGCACACACCTGTTGTTAGCTCCAAGTCCTGCTTCCATGTCTGTCCCCTACATTTGAGATTATCTGGTTACTGGTTACTATAGGCTTAGACTTTTTAACTGCTTAATGATCCTGGATTATCTAAGTGACTTAAAGTTGCTGGTAAGATTTCTTATGTTGTCTCCATTATATATATGTTTTATTTTTCAAGGGTTTTATAATAAATTTAAAACTGGAACATTTTGAAATGTAAAACGTGTACATTTGTTATTAGCTAGCCTTTTTTTTTTGAGTTGGAGTCTCACTCTGTCACCCAGGCTGGAGTGTAGTGGCATGCTCACGGCCACCCCGGTGTCAACCTACTGGGCTCTGGCAATCCTTCCACCTCAGCCTTCCAAGTAGCCAAAACTACAGGTGTGCGCTACCACACCCAGCTAATTTTTTTTTTTTTTTTTTGGTAGAGAAAAAGTCTCACCATGTTACCCAGGCTGGTCTTGAACCCGCGGGCTCAGGCAATCCACTTGCCTCAACCTCCCAAAGTGCTGGGATTACAGGCTTAAGCTCCCGTACCCGGCCTATTAGCTAATCTTTTAAATCAGATTTCACTGTCAAGAATTCTTAGAACTTATACTTGAGGGCTTTCTTTTACTGTGCATTATGCCAATGATTTAAGAGGCTGTTTTGGAGGCACTGGGAAACTTTTAAGTATGATCTGTTCATTTTCTCCTCCAGAGTTGATGTTCTCCTCTGATGTGGAAGAATATCCTGATAAAGATACAGGAATCAAAGCCTCTTCATAATACCAGTGCACCTTCAGAGGAATAAAGATGCAGTATTTTTTCCATTTTTGTTTTAAAATGTATTTTTATAAGATGTGTATATGTGTATTTGTAATAGATTTTTGATTGTATAATACTGAAATACTTCTCAAGATTATGAAAAATGTTAAAACTGTATCTGCTGTTTATACCCAAACATCACATTCTGTAGCCTTATCTTAATGACAAAGGAGGTAATGAGCTAGAAGCCCGCCAGAGAAAATGTCTATCCCTCCTGTTTTCTCAAATTAGTTGTTTTTATAATCATTATCTTAAAAAGCACTCATTCAGAAAAAACCATAACTTTAGTGTTATAAAATATATATCAGATTTAAACACAAATTTAGGAAATAGGGCGGAAGGGAAAAAAGGCCTTCGTTATTTATTTTTCATGTCTCCTTACTGAATTAATTGAAATATGAAATTTGTCTTTTTCTGAAACTGACTTATTGGTGATGTAGCATATAATAATTGCAATGTAACTTAGCTTTGAAGATGCTTTATATCATGGCTAATAAAAAGAAAATGTATATTTTGTCTGAAAAATTTTATGGCCTACAAAGTTACTTCTCCTTAAAATCTGTACCAATGGTTTCCATATCTGGTTGCCTGTCAGGATTACATAGGGAGCTTTAGAAAATATGTAGCAGAAGAGCAGTGGGGCAGGCCAAGGCTCAGCAGAATGAGGAGAGGCCTCTGATTTGTGGGGCTGACACTCCCAGGTGACATCTGCATTGCCCTTCCCTCTGTCTCTTTGAATGACAAGAAACATGAGTAGAAATTCATTATCCCTATTCTCAAGCTCTTTGTCGGGAGATCTTTGGCTTTCCAGGAGATTCTACTAATGAGGTGGTCCCTGCACGGAAAGGTCTCTTCACAGCTGTATCCGGTGGCGCCTCAGCTGATGTCTGTGACACCCTAGAGCTCGAGATGGTGCCAAGACTTGCTGTGGGAAGAAGTTTCTCCAAGGCTTTTGAGCTCATCAGTAGGACTGCTGGGCCTACCCTGATGTGCAAGCAGCTGAGTATGGTGGAATGGAAGAGGGTCAACATGTTGATGGTAGAGATGGGTGGATCTGAGGGTGGTGCAAGCACCATACTGGGAATGAATTTTGCTATCTGTAAGGCTGGAGCTGCTGAAAAGGTGTTTTTCCTGCTGCCACAGCGTTGTGAATGTGCTAGCAATTCTGAAGGCATCCTGCCAGATCCAGCTGTTACTGTGGTCAGCAGTGGTTATTCTGGCAACAAGCTGACAATATAGCAGTTCATGATCCTCCCTGACAGCACACTTTAAGGCAGCTGTGCTCATGACAGCTGAGCAGGGTCACCAAGGAGAAGCAGGAGACAGCTGCTGCCAATGTGGGGCTTATGGTAGGCTGGACAATGTCCCCAAATATGTCCATGTCCTGATCCTGGGAACCTGGGAATTTATTACCTTACATGGCAAAAGGGATTTTGCTGATGTGATTAAAGTTATAATTCTTGAAATGGGGAGATTACCCTGTCCTATCTGGGTGGGCCTAGTGTAATCTCATGAGTCCTTGAAAGCAGAGAAGAGAACTGTTTGTGTCTGTGGTCAAAAAGTGGTCAGAAAGTGATGATGTTGCTGGCTTTGAAGATGGAGGAGGTGCCACAAGCCAAGGCAAGTGAGTATGGCCCAGTAAGAGATGGATTTCAGTTCCATAACTGCAAGGAATTGAACCCTACCAGCATCCCAAGTGAGCCTGAAACAGACCCTCCGTTAGAGCTTCTAGATAGGAATGCAGCTCTAAGGATGCCTTAGTTTTGGCCTGGTGCTACCCATGTCAGTCTTGACCTACAGAACTGTATGACAGCTAACGTGTATTGGCTAAGTTGCTAAATGTGTGGTAGTTTGTTATGGCAGCAAGGGAAAGCTAATACAGGGTTTGGGGGAGTTTTACTCCCAGCATCCTAGGGAATAAAGAAGACTAGAGCTGCTATGGAATGCAACTAGGAAAGCTGGCTACGTTGATAATATTGTAATTGGCATGGGCATAGTCGCTTCTGAATTCCTTCAGGTCTGGGAAGTACAACCCAGGAGGTATATCATCCTGAGCAGCTGGTGGACCTGTGTAAGTCCTTCCTCAGTGAAAACGCAGTGGTGCCTACCAAGGATTCTTCTGATCATGATGATTAGAAGCTTGAAAGTTCACTGCTAATGCAGGAATGATCTCTCAGTGATTAACTCGAGGCAGGTTACTAAGGCTGTGGATGAAAACTCATGTAACCTCCAGCTTCCAGTAGGACAGATTTGTGGGACATTATGGTTTCTCATTACTCACTGACTTAACGATACTTTCATGGCCAAAATGGTGTTGAGGCACCGCACTGGACAGATAACATGGGCACCTTGCTGATCAGAGCAATTGCCCAGTGACAAAAGGCTCGGTTTTCTAGAAAGAAGTCCTAGTCAATTAGGCTTTGGACAGAAAAACCCATGAAAGTTTCAGGCATCAGCCAGCTGAGTAGACCTCTCCTCTTGAACCAAACACGGAGCTCGAGGCATCAGACCAAAACTCACAGGTGCCCCGACATTCAACTCCTTTCTCCATCGGGATGTTCTCACTGCCTTGTTAAAGTTGCTATGCCAGAAGCCAAGCTCGATCAACTAGAACCCCATTGGAGTTCCCAGCCTTGAAAGCACATGATTGGCTCAAAATCATCATTTTTCTTATGTTTCACCTTACATCAAGTGTGAGTAGAGTGAGAGAGTTTCTGCGGTGTCAGAAGGCAAGACCCCTGGTGGAACTTTTCTTGTTGCAAAATAAGGTATTCAGTAATGGCTGCCTCTCCCACCCCATCAAACAGAACAAAACAAGTATAGACTCCTAGGCCTCATGCTCATAGATTCACATTTGATCAAAGGTGGGGCCTGGAAAACTACCTTTAAAGGAAGGTACTCCTGGTGATTGTGATATAGCAGATAGAGTGGTCAGCATTTGGGACCTCTGGCCTACATACACCATTTTAGTCTAGTATGAAGCATAAAGCTCAGATTGTGATCAATGACTTGTTTTTATCCTGGTTGACTAGCTAGGCTTGTAGGACAAAATGAAAAAAAAAAAAAAAGAATAAAATGTGGTACCTGTCTTCTAGAGGCTCATGAGTTAGTCAGAGAGACATAGGTAGGCACAAGAGTGGAAGAGCCTATAAAAGAATTGTAGGGAAGGGTGGATGTGAACAGGGGCTGGACTTTGTTGTTAAAACCTGACTCCTAGGTTAAGGGAGCTACACTGTGGTTTATTCTTTACTCACCTGGATAAACTAACCTCTAATAGAAATATACTTTGGTTAATTTTGAAATGTGTCATTTTTAAATGAAATCTTAAAAGCAATATAGACTTGTGATTTATTAGTTAATTTTAAATTAAAATATTCAGATCTTGTTGAGAGAACAATTATCTCTGAATCAAGGTTCATGTTTTTTAAATAATTGCCTTTTGTATTCACCCTTTTTGTCATCATTTTAAAATGAAAATTCCCATTTAAATCTACAAGTTACCTTAGTAGTCCTATTGTGTTATTAGGACAATTACTGTAGTAATTATTTATTATATTTAGACTTGCTGGTGGTCTTAAAGTTATCTTCTTTTTTTTTTTCTTTTGCTTTTAGGAACAGTTAGAACTGGGAAACCATAAAAGCATTGAACATTTTATCCTGCCTAAAATAGTAAACAGAGTGATCGTGTAGCGTAAGACACCAAAGCTAACACAACTCTATCTTCATGTGTTGCGTGCCTGGCATGTAGTATGACTCATCTTTCCTTTAACATATAAATATTAAGCTGCTTAGAATTTACTGATTAACCACCAATTCTAAACGAGCCTGTGCCTTTAACAAGCAATTTAAAACTACCTGTGAGTATTTCTTTGTAGGGCTCACTTAAATACATGTTTTTTTGTATATACTGTATTCTAGCCAGAATAATTTTAGGTCTGATCAAGTAGTAGCTGTAATTAGAAAGAATAATTTAGATCAATTTTTGAATCTAAAATTTTTAAAAAATATGCTGAAATTCATATCTAGTGAAATGTCAAAATATCATTATAAATTAGCTAAAATCTAGGTTAATACTCTTTTGGGTTTTTTTTATAGTAATATAAAAAGCAGATTGTCTTCCTCATCTCCTCTGCTCCTGTAGTAGATGTTTAAACAGTTAAAATTCATTTTTTTCATAGTGCATGTATATGTGTGTATTAGGAAAGAATATATGTATGTAGACACACACGCGCGCGCGCACATACATTCATTTGTTTTCCTCACTCAACACATTTATTTAACGCTCTGGCAAAGATGCTGTGGTAGTTGATGTTGGAGTTACAAAGAAGAGTCGAGCACCACTGGCCTGGCCTTGAAAGAACAGAAGTCTTTCTCAAAAGTTCACCATTCTAGAATGCTGCCTAGACAAGAGGCAGAAAGAAATGTATGATAATTCTGGAAAGCAAATCTTTATTCTTTAAAAACAATGAATTACATTTGGAATGCAACATCTTTGATTGAAATGTGTTGCCCTTTTTTCTTGTTTTGATAGAAATGGAATTAAGTGAAAGTAGCTTGTCTTTTCTATTGTCTTCAAATTTTATAATGCTTTTTCTTTTTAATTTAATCCCATTCAATATTTAATTGTTAAATTGACATTAACTGCTGTATTTGATGACTTTGTTCAGTAATTTTGTTCTTTCAGGGCTAGAAATAAACTTTTTTTTGAATGTTCAAAAAAAAAGGATGAAGGGGGCATCCCTTGGTGGAGATGGAAGACGAGGAAAGGGCAGAACATGCGAGTGAGCCCTGAGGGTTCTCTATTTGAAAACCATCAAGCAAAAATGCTCAAAGGAAGTATAATCGTAACTGCAATCTAGACCAACCTAGATTTAATAATTGTTAAAATCTTGCCACATTATCTTTTTTTTGTACATCCAGCTTTTTTTCTTTTGAAGACTCTTGAAAGCAAGTTGGTAACATCGTGGCTCTTTGCCCTAATATTTCAGACATATCTTCAAAAAATAAGGCATTTGTCAGTGTGAGCACAATATCACTAAGATAACCAGAAAACAAGAATTTCAGAATATCACATATCTGGTCCATTTTCAAATCTTTCCACTTGGTCCCCAAGATCTAATCAAGCTTTGCACATTTCAGTTTTTGTTTTGTTTTGTTTTTTGTTTTTGAGTTGGAGTCTCACTCCGTCACCCAGGCTGGAGTGCAGTGGCACACTCCCAGCCACCGCAGCCTCGACCAGCTGGGCTCCAGTGATCCTTCCCCCTCAGCCAGAACTACAGGCATGTGCTACCATGCCCAGCTAATTATTTATTTATTTATTGTAGAGGTGAGGTCTCGCCAATTTGCCCAGGTTGTTCTCAAACTCGTGGGCTCAGGCAATCCTCTCACCTTGGCCTCCCAAAGTGCTGGGATTAAGGCTTGAGCCACTGTGCCTGACCTGCTTTGTACATTTCATTTGGTTGTTTTCTCTCACTTGTCTCTAAATTGGTCTCTGTAGCTTTTGGTCTCTTCACTGGCATTTTTAAATGAAAAATGTCACCAAGATGATTGTGGATCCATGCAACCATAAGAAACAATACAGAGAGATCCTTTGTACACATTGCCAGTGTCTCCCAATGATAACATTTGCCAAAATGAAGTAGACTGTCACAACCAGGATATTGACCTTGATATAATCCATCCGTCTTACTCAGATTTCCCCAGTTTTACTTGTACTCGTGTGTGTGTTTCAAGTTCTATACAATTTTATCACTTGTGTAAAGTCTGTGTATCTACCATTAGTCAAGATATTGAATAGTTCCAAAACCTATAAGAAACCTGTGTTGTTCTTGTGTATCCCCACCTGTCACCTTCCTGTACCCTTCTCCCTGCACCCCTAACTCCAACTCTGGCAAACATTAAGCTATTTCTAAAATGTTGTCATTTCAATAACATTATAAATCAAAGTGTACAGTATGTAATCTTTTGGGATTGGCTTTTTCCCGTTCCGCATAATTCCCTGAGATTCATCCAAGTTGCTGTGTGTACCGTTTATTCCTTTTTATTGCTGGGTAATATTTCACGATATGTATGTACTGCAGTTTTTTTTTTTAATTGTTCACTTGTTGAAGGCTATCTGGGAATGCCTCCAGCTTTTGGCTATTATGAATAAAGCTGCTGTGAACATTCATGTGCAAGTTTTTGTGTGAACGTAAGTTCTCATTTCTCTGAGATAAATGCCCAGGAGTGAAATTGATAGTCTATATGGTATTTGCAAGTGCAGTGGCACAATCATGGCTCACCACAGCCTCAAACTCCTGGGTTCAAGTAATCCTTCTGCCTTAGTCTCACAAAATGCTGGGATTATAGGCGAGTGCCACCACACCCAGCTAATTTTTTAATTTTTTTTTTTGTAGAGATGGGATTTTGCTGTGTTGCACAGGCTAGTCTCGAACTCCAGAGCTCAAGCAATTCTCCCACCTCAGCCTTTCAAAGTGCTAGAATTACAGGTATGAGCCACCATGCCCAGCATATGTTTAGTTTTTTAAGAAACTACCAAACTTTCTAGAGTGGCAGTACCATTTTATATTCCCATGACTTTTTTTTTTTGGAAGAGTCCAATGAATGGAATGAGATCATTTACAAGTTGTGCTAAGCACAATTCTGGCATGATTTAAAATGCATTCTGTGAGCATCTCATCTCCGATTTTATATTCTTAGTTATCCTGTTCCCTCTGGCGTTTCCATACTCTCTCTAACTCCTTCCCTTTAGCCTGAAACCATGTCCTGGTCTCTCTTATTTAAAAACAACAAAACCAAAACTTTCCTTAACCTATTTGTGAAGCCACCCTCCCAGTGCTTCTCATGGCACCTCCCATCTTCTTAAAAACAGGATTCGTGGGCTGTGGGATCTGAAGAGTTTAGACCATGTCTGTTGGGTATATTTCAGCATCCCTTGTGTCTAGCCTAGAATCTGGCATAAACATAGTTGGCACTCAAATATTTGCTGGATAAATAAGTGAATGTCTTCATTTCCTCATGCACTTCCCAATTTATATCTTACAGTTGAATTTCTGTTCTTACTACTCTTCCAAAATTTACTTCCAAAATGACCTCTGACTTGATCACCAAAGCTGGAGTTTGCCTCTCCATCCTCTTCTCTAGGAACTCTGTATTGTCAATGTGATTCTTTAAGACAGGTTTCCACTTTGCAGCATAAGGTAAGTGCAAATGTACTCCAAGGGACACAGATAAGGCTGGGTTCTCCCGTTGCTTACTTATCTACTCAGCAGCATAGCCGGATTTTTTCCTGATGGTGTCATTTAATTTGTTCCTTAGTCTTCTGAATTTCTAATAGACTGAAGATTAGGTCTAGAGGTTTGATTAGATTTAGGTTTGTTTCTTTCTTAAGATTACTTTATCTATGATGCTATATACATCGTGTTACATAACAGGAAACCCAAGGGTGCCAGAGTGAGCTGCCAGACAGCAAGTCTCATTGGAGCAGTAATTAAAACACCAAATAATGACAAACCCATATTAAGGGCCTTGGGATATTAGGCCATGTGCCCTGAAGAAAGGGAAGAACAAACAAACAAACAACCAAAAAAAACCTTTCTTTTGCAATTAGCAACTAGTTGTGTGAGCCCACTAATAGGGTGTGAAAACTGTCAGAATGAAATCAGAGTCACTTGCGTTAAAAACCCTGACAGAGCCGGGAAAGACACAAAGGGAGGAGGGGTCTCATGCACAGATAGCTGGTAGCTAGGACTATCATAAAAGACTGCAAAATCTATACCTTGCACAAGGGTCATCACTCTCTTACAAACAAAAAATGCTTCTGTGAAGGCATCTGCCTGGCAACTACCTGTCCAACCTCGAACTGGTGCTATCCTTGTTATTGATATTTGTAGCCAAGGATAACTATCTCAAAACAGTTATGTAATCTTATTCGTTTTTGCTTTAAAAATCTTCATCTTTCTTTACTTCCCTGAATATGCACATAGTTTATTATAGCACTTGTATTCCCATTGTAATGCCTATTCCTGAATAGATTTTATTTTACTTCATTTCATTTCTTTTCTTGTTGGGGGGGGGTCAGAGGTCTTACTCTGTTGGCAGGCTGGAATGCAGTAGCACAATCACGGCTCACTGCAGCTTTGAACTCCTCAAGTGATCCTCCTGCCTCAGCCTCCTAAGTAGCTGGGACTACAGGGTGTGCACCATCATGCTCAGCTAATTTAAAAAAATTTTGTTGTAGAGATGAAGTCTTGATATGTTGCCTAGGCTGATGTAGAATTCCTTGCTCAAGCAATCCTCCCGCCTCAGTCTCCCAGAGTGCTGGGATTACAGGCATGCGCTACCACATCTGGCCAGACATCATTTTCTTATAGAGAGTCTCCCTCTCTGTAATTTAGGCTGACCAGGGATATGTCATGTGGTAACTTAGAGATAGCAGTTAATTCTACCTTTAGGGTATGTGTATGAAGTTATAAGAAGTAACTGAAAGCTGGTCCTTGCATTAAAGAATAGATTTCAAAAAGAGTAGCAATAAATATTGATCCTAAGATAGGAGAGTGCATTTTGAAGGTTTTGTTTTCCATAGGAAGGAATTTAGACTTTTGTGGCCAATAAGTAAGTTCTGGAAGTTTCTGATTGTGTTTGTTCCTCATGCACTACTAATACAGGGGCAGTGGAGGGGACAGATGACAGCATGGGAGACGCATACCTAAATCATTGCCGTTGTGTGTGAAAGCCCACTAAGTGCCATAAAGGGAAAATGTAGGGTTCAGATATTTAGAGTTAGAATTCAAAAATGTGTCTGAACTTTTAAGATTTTGTGGATGTAACGTTGCTACATCAAATGAGTTTGGAACATACTAGGGGTTTAGGAGGGAAGATGAATATTAATATGTTGTGTTATGCGTCTGTGAAACAACCGGGGAAAGAAGTTCAAGTAGACTGCTGGAAATTTCATATCAGGTGCTCAGAGGATAGGAAGTAATGATTGACATTGAAAATCTCCTAGAAAGAAATAGTGTGGCCGGGCATGATGGTTCAGGCCTGTAGTCCCAGCACTTTGGGAGGCCAAAGAAGGAAAATCGGTTGGAGGCCAGAAGTTTAAGACTACCCTGGTCAACATGTAAAACTCCTGTCTCTGCAAAAAAAAAAAAAAAAAAAAAAAATTAATGATAATAAAATAGCCAGTCGTGGTGATGCAGACCATCCCAGCTATGTGGAAGGCTGAGCTGGTGCTTGAGGCCAAGAGTTGGAGGCTGCAGCGAGCAGTGATCGCTCTTTAGCCTGGGTGATAGAGGGAGACCCGGTCTCTAAAAACAAACAAACACATGCATACAGAAGAAAAAATAAGTGGTGCGGGGAGAAAAGGGCTCATGGCGGGGAGGGGTGGGAGGGAGAACAAGGTACTAAGGTGTTAATCACCTCGTTGCTCTCCACCTGTGTGCTCTGGCTTCCTTCTAGAGGAGGCTGACACCGCCTTGCCAGCGCTTGCAGCCCAACCGCCAGGCCCGCCAAGCACCCGCCTGCAAACCCAGCGCCCCCGCCGGCCGGGTCTGAGCGGGTCTATCCAGGCTGCACGAGGGAAGCGCAGGAAACGGGGTGGCCGCGCCTGCGCAGTGGCGGGCCGTCGGTTGGGCGCACACAGGCCGCGGAGGATGGAGCGATGGAGCCGCCCCGAGAGCCAGACGCGCCTTCCAACACCGCGGACAGCCGCGGCGGGCGGTTGTCTGCCCAGTTCACAGCCCCTCTGCTCCAGAGGAATCCCTACGGCAGCCTGGATGCCGTGCACAAGAGAGGCTACGAGGTTCCCTCGGTCCAATACGCCCAGGACCCCAGCAGGACTCCCAAGCCCAAGCGCAAGGGCCAGCATGGCACCGGGCGCCGCCTGCTGGAAGTGAGTGGATGGGCGCCAGCACGCACGCCGGGGCCGCCCTCACCCACCCCGGGGCCGGGGGCTCCAGGGGTCAGTGCGTGCAGTCGGAGGGAGAGCTGGCCCAAAGTGGAGGGTGGTAAGACCACAGGGGAGTTGACTTGGGAGACCCTGGATGGCTATTTAACTTGTCAGGGGCATCTGTTTCCTTCCTCCCTCCCTCTCTCCCTTTTTTTGAGTCGGGTCTCTCTCTGTCGTCCAGGCTGGAGTGTACAGTGTCACCCTCACGGCTACCACAGCCTCTACCTGCTGGGCTCAGGTGATCCTTCTGCCTCAGCCTCCCAGTAGCTGGGCCACCACTCCCAGCTAATTTTTTGACGAGCTCTCGCTATGTTGCCCACGCTGGTCTCGAACTCCTGGGTTCAAGCGATCCTCCCACCTCAGCCTCCCAAAGTGTTGGGATTACAGGCATAAGCCACTGCATCGGCTCCTTTTATTAAGTGTTAAATGCAGTCAATAATGACTGCCTGCCTTACTCATTAAAGGGGAACTAAAGGAGAAAATGATATCAAGTGCTTAGCACAGTACAAAGAACAAAGCAAACAAAATATAGTGGTTTATAAGACAAAGAGTCAGTAACAGCTGCTGTCGTCGTCATCGTCATCATCATCATCATCGGGATTTCATTTATGTGATTAAAGGATCAAATTCCAGAAACTTTAGTTACCTTTGCTTTTATTCCTGTGGTTCTTAGAGAACCTGCAAAAGCTAATCCGCATCATGTCGGCAAAGTGGATTATTAGCCTTTTGGGATTACCACTATATTTAGGGGTACCACCCAGCATGGTGATCTCAATGGTAAAGGGAACCAAGTTGACACTTTACTTTTCAAAGTCGTTAGAGGCTATTAGGATATTTTACATCTTCTGTTGGTCTTAAGTTATTAAGAAGTAGAACAGATAAAATATTTGTTGGGAAATGTATTCAAAAAGATGATGGCCATCTCTAAAATGAAGGAGTTGAATTACTTGCTCTGTGAGGTACCCCCTCAGTCTACCAAATTTAGAATACTCTTAAAGTTTTGTTATGATAAATTGAGAGCATATTGGGAGTTAGCTATAGGATAACATTTTAGGAAAAACCCACAGAGTTATGTGATTTTTATTCTTTAGCTTGTTAATATGGTGGATTACATTGATTGACTTTCAAATATTGATTTAGGCTTGAAATAAACCCTATCTCATTACAGTGTATACTTCTTTTTATATATGCTGAATTCTAACTGCTCGTATTTTGTCAAGGTTTGTGTCTGTATTTGTGAGAGATACTGGTTTGTAGGTTTCATTTTTTGTGTAACCTTTGTCTAGGGTAATACTAGATCGTGAAGTGTTCCTTTTTCATCTGTTTTCTGGAAAATATTGTGTAGAACTGGCATTAATTTTTTTGTAAGCATTTGGTGAAATTCTCCTGTGAAACCACCTGGGCCTGGAGACTCTTAGGAATTTAAAAATTAGAAATTCGATTTTTAAAAATAGTTTATAGGGCTATTAAGATTATCTGCATCATAGTGGGTGATTATGGGGATTTGTTTTGAGGAATAGATCCATTTCACCTTAGTTATCATATTTATATGTGTAGAGTTGTTCTTAACATTCTCTTGTTATCCTTTGACTATCTAGAAGTCTGTAACAATATGTCCTGTTTTATTTTTGATATTGGTAATTTGCATCTTCTTTATGGGTTAGTCTTTCAAGAATTTTGTCAATTTTATTGATCTTTCCAAAGAACAAAGTATTTATTTTCTTCATTGTTTTTCCATGTTCAATTTCCATGATTTTTTTTCTTCTATCTTTATTATTTCCTCCCTTCTACTTGCTTCGGGTTTGTTTTGTCATTCTTTTGCTGGGTCCTTGAGGTGGGAGCTTAGATTATTAATTTGTGACTTTTTCTATTTTATTATATGTGCATTTAGTGCTATAAATTTTTCTCTCAGTGTTGCTTTTGCCATGCCCTACAAATTTTGATGTGTTAGACTTTCATTTAAATTATGTTTAATAAATTCTAAACTTTCTTTGAGACTTTCTCTTTGACTTCTTCTGATATGAGTTTATTTACTTATTTTTAGATAGGGTCTTGCTTTGTCATCCATGCTGGAGTGCATAGCTCACTGCAGCCTGAAACTTCTGGGTTCAAGAATCCTCCTGCTTCAGACTCCCAAGAAGCTGGAACTACAAGCACATGCCATCATGTCTAGTTAATTTTTAAATTTTCTGTAGAGACAAGGTCTTCCTATATTGCCCAGGATGGCCTTGAAGTCTTGGCCTCAAGTGATCCTCTTTCCTTGACAAAACAAACCCGAAGCAAGTAGAAGGGAGGAAATAATAAAGATAGAAGGAAAAAAATCATGGGAATTGAACACAGAAAAACAATGAAGAAAATAAATACTTTGTTCTTTGGAAAGATCAATAAAATTGACAAAATTCTTGAAAGACTAACCCATAAAGAAGATGCAAATTACCAATATAAAAAAAAAAAACAGGACATATTGTTACAGACTTCTAGATTGTCAAAGCACTGGGATTATAGGCATGAACCATTGTACTGGGTTACTTGGAAGTATGTTTAGTTTCTAAGTATTTGGAGGTTTCCCTATTATCTTTGTTATTTCTAGTTTTAGTCCATGGTAGTAGTAAAGTAAAATTTGTGTTATTTCAATTATTTAAATTTGCAGAAGTCTGTTTTATTGTCCAAGATATGGTACAGTTGACGCTTGAACAACACAGGTGATGGGTCCACTTATATGTGGATTTTCTTCCTCCTCTGCTACCCCTGAGACAGCAAGACCAACCCCTCCTCAGCCAGCTCATTGCAAAGACTATGAGGTTGAAGACTTTTATGATGGTCTACTTCCACTTGATGAATAGTGACTATATTTCTCTTCCTTACAATTTTCTTAATATCATTTTCTTTTCTCTAGCTTACTTTATTGTAAGAATATAGTAGTTAATACATATGACCTACAAAATATGTGTTAATTGACTGTTTCTGTTATCAGTAAGGCTTCTGTCAACAGTAGCCTGTCAACAGTAGGCTATTTATTAGTAGGTAAGGTTTTGGGAAGTCAAAAGTTATACATGGATTTTCAACTGTATGAGGAGTTGACACCCCTAGCTTCTGTGTTGTTCAAAGGTCAATTGTATAACCTTGGTATATGTTCCATAGAAACATGAAAGAAAGATGTATCCTGCTGTTTTTGGATGGAATAGTCTATACATGCCTATTAGATCCTGCTGACCTATGGTATTGCTGAGTACTTCTACATCTTTGTTGATTTTTTTGTCTAGTTGCTCTATAAATTACTGAGAGAGGATTGTTTAATACTGCAACTGTAATTGTGGATTTATGTTTTTCTCTTTTCAGTTCTATTAATTTTTTTGTAACATATTTTTCAGCTCTGTTGTTTGAGACATACACATTTAGGATTGCTGTATCTTCTTGGTAGATTGACCCTTTCATCATTATATATTGTCTGCCTCTCTGTCCGGTAATTTCCTTTGTGCTGAAGTCTACTTTACCTCAAGTTAATATAGCCATTCTTGCTTTCGTTTGATTAATGTTTGCCTTATATAATGTTACATACATACACACACTTCCCCATCCTTTTACTTTCAACTTTTCTATAACATTGTATTAGAGGTAAGTTTCTTATAGTCAGCACATATTTAGGTCATGTTTTTTAATCCTCTCTTTTAATCTTTATCTTTCAATTGGTATATTTAGACCATCTACATTTAATGCAATCATTGCTATATTAGGGCTTTGGTCTGTAATTTTTTTTTTTTTTTTTTGCCTTTATTTATCTCTTTCTTTTTGAGTCATGGTCTCACTTTGGCACCCAGGCTGGAGTGCAGTGGCATGGTCATGGCTCACTACAGCCTCAATTTCCTGGGCTCAGGCAATCCTTCATCCTCAGCCTTCCAAATAAGCTAGGACTGTAGGCATGCGCCACCATACCTGGCTAATTTATTTTTATTTTTTGGTAGAGATGAGATCTTGCTATGTTGCTTAGGCTTGTCTCAAACTCCTGGGCTCAAGCAATCCTCCCTCCTCAGCCTCCCAAAGTGCTGGGATTATAGATATGAGCCACCGTGCCTTGCTTGTTCTATGTTTTTGAACTTATTTTTCTTGCCTTTTTTGTGTGTATTTGAGCTTTTTTTAGAGTTCCATTTTTATTTCTCTATAGTGTCTTTGAATATCATATAATATGGTTGCTCTAGATATTACACTACATATACATAACTTATCATAATATACTGGCATCACCCCCCTTTTTTTTTAAATGAGAAAACAGGATTTATTGAGGACAGAAAAGCTCCCACACGGGAGGGGACCCGAAGGGGTTGCCCCAGCATCACCCTCTTACTAGGTCAGATGAAATATAGAAACTTTCCTTTCCTTTATGTCCTTTACCCTTCTCCATTTATAGTATAATTGTTTAAAATATTTCCTCTATATACACTTAGAGCCACATCAGACAATATAATTTTTGCTTCCACTGGCAAACATAATTTAGAAAACTCAAGAGGAAAAAGAAAGTCTATTGTCTTTACTCACATTTTTGCTGACTGTGCTCTTTCTTTTTTTTAGATTTTATAGAAGTTTATTAAAAACTTTTTCAACTTGTAGTTTTCTTTTCTGTAATGTTTATGTTTTGCTTCAGTACCAGAGTAAGGCTAGCCTCATAGAATGAATGGAAATTATTCACTTCTTTTCAATTGTCTTTATTTATTTATTTATTTATTTATTAAAATTTGTATTATAAAGATGTGGTATACAATTCAGGGTTAGGTATATAAACACTGATCATGCAGGTACCCTTTGTTGATGAGGTATGCCCCTCCCTTCCCTAGCAGTTTCCCTCAACTGCCAATCCCACCCTACCCCCGCCCCCACAGTTTCCCTGACTATGCTCTTTCTACCTCCAGATGTTTCAAGGTTTCTTTCTTCTTCTTTTTTTTTGTAAAAATAATTTCCTTTCTGTTTAGAGAACTTCAGTTAGTTTTTTTTTTTTTTAGAGATAACTCTTACGGTGAAATATTTTTAGTTTTTCTTCATCTGAGAATATCTTGATTTTTCCCTCTATTCTTGATAGATATTTTCACTGAGGATAGGATTTGGGGTTAACATTTCTGTTAGCACTTGAAACATGTTTTTACCACTTCCTTCTAGTCTTCATGGTTTTTGATGAGAAATCTGCTGTCATTCAAATACTTTTCCCCCATAAGTGAGCTATTATTTCTTTGTTGTTGCTTTAAAGGTATTCTAGTGTATATCCCTAAATGATAATGATTATTTAAAAAAATATAACCACAGTTTCATTACCATAACTACCCTAATTTAGGAATCGCTTCTCAGTATCACCCCCATCTAGTGTTCAAATTCCATTATTTTCTAAGTGTTATTTTGTTTATTATTTTTAATATTTTGACTTTATTGCAAAATAAAGCACAGATGCAGAAAATTACATAAAACAAATTTTGTTTAATGAATACAAGGTAAATATTCTTGTAATCACCACTTGGCCAAGAAATAGAACTTTGCTAGCTACCCTGAGACCTTTCATGTGGGGTTATATTGATGATATTATTATTGATGATCTGTTAGTTTTGATTAACTAGCCAAGGTGTATAGCTACTATTGTTCCTCTTGTGCCTAATAAGCAATCTGTGAGAAGTTACTTAAATACTGTATAAATATTTTTGTTCCTATCAAAATTTTCCCCCTAGGTGTAGATGTATTGGTGATTCATCACGCCCTCCCCAAAATCTTTGCTATGATGGTTGCAAAATGGTAATTTTCAACTCTACCACTCCTGCTCTTATCACTCGGCATTCTGTCAAAAGGAAGAGTCGTTTCATTTATTCATTTATTTGCCTATTATCTGTATAAACTCATGGGTTCAATGGGTTATAATACATTATTATTTTCCTTATTTATTTTTATATTCAAACTGTTCTGGAGTTTGTCAGTGGGCACCCCTACATAGTAGCTCCTATAACTTTTGGACATTATCTTGAACACATCCTTTCTTTCTGGACCCAAAAGATGTTTTGTGCTCATGTATATGTTCCCTTTTACAGTCTTGGATCTGTTAACTTTCTTTTAATGGATAATGGTATTTAGAAACCCAAGATATGTGTGTTAAGTGTACTTATTGCTATTGAGGTGTCATTGTTTCTAAGGTTTTCAACAGCCAGACCTGTGTGAATTCATGAGTTTATATCTCTACTTTCAGTTTCAATCAGTTCTATGGGGCTCTTTCTTGCCTTCCTCCATGTATTGTTTGTATTTCCTTCTTCTGAAGTGGAAACACTGGCTCTCGATATTATCAATACATTCATACATTGTTTGGTGCTACAATACATATAAAATAGTTTCAGAATTGCTGCAGCCATACTACAACAAAAATCAAAGTTACTAAGAAGAGTTCAAAATTTTTGCATTCTTTTATTTTTTCTTTTGATGTGGTTTTGGTTTTGTTATTCACTTGAAGTCCAGTTGGGCTCGTTTATTCCTATTTGTATTCAGTTTCAGAGTTTTTTCCCACCCTTGTTGATATAACTTTATTTTTTGTATATGAACATTATATACTTTCAAAAATTAAAACTGTATGAAATGTATACTCTGGGAAGTGTCACCTCCTCTTTCATCCTAGCCTCTACACCCCTCCCTTTTTGATAACTAGCTTATAGTTTATTCTTCCTATGTTACTTCAGACACATGTGTGCATGTTTCCTCTGCCTTCTAAGACAAAAGGTTGCATTTTGCTTTTTTCATTTAACAATCTATTCTTTAAATCACTATTATTTCATAGCATTCTTCCTCATTCTTTCATTTTTACAGTGGCATATTACTCCATTGTAAAGATATACTATAGTTTATTCAACCAGTCCCCTATTATGGGCCTTTAAGTAGATAGTTTGCAATATTTTGCAGTTGCAGATAATACTGCAATGAAAAACTTTGTGATATGTATTTTTATTTGCTGCAGGTATATCCTTGGGGTAAATTTATAACTCTTACATCTTTAGTGCAGATTATGGCACTTAAAACTATTCTCCTTTGTGTCAGTCAGTGACTTTTGGCCTAAATTCTACTCTGATACCAGTGTCTAGTTCTCTACTTTTTTGTTTTCTCTTCAGTTAGTATACCTTTACCTATCCCTTTATGTTAGCCTATTTGAATCACTGTTTTAGGTGCGTCTCTTGTATTTAAGAGGGTGACCAACTGCTCTGGTTTGCCTGAAACTATTCTGAATGTCCAGAGCCCTAGGAAATCCCTCCATCCTGGGCAAAACAGGATGGATGGTCACCCAACGTATTAAGCATAAACTTAGATTTTGCTTTATTGAGCCGATTTCAACATCTTTTTCCTTTAATAGGTGTGTTAAACCCATACATATTTATTGATGTGACTGACATGTTTGGTCTCAGTGTATTATATTGTACTTACCATGTCTTTTTCATGTGTTCTTTTTATTTTGCTCTTTTGCAATTTCTTTTGGTATTTAGCAAAGTTTGTATTTTTGTTCCAGTGGTAACCTTTGTATTTATGCCTTTTCTAGTGCCCTTCATCCTCATTTTTCCTACTTAATCTTTTTCTCTTGGGTTTATCATTTTCAACTGGATCCTTTACTTCCCACCTATTACTTACTCATTGGTTTAGGATATATTCTAGATTTCCCTTTTTCTCTGTCTTCTCCCATTTTTTGAAGGTTGCACCCTTTTTTCTTCACTAGAGCATGTAATGTTGGCATGGTCTTCTTCCCCCCATATCCTCTTCCTTTCTTTAGTCTTAACTCTGCAATTAAATGTATTAGCTGCTCTCCATTAAGCCTTATGCCAGAGTTTTTCCTGCTACCTTTTGGTTTAGATGAAGCTCATCCTTTAGTAGATTTCTTGGGAGGGGCTCCCCCTGGAGTGCGTGTTTCATACGTTTTAAAATAGACTTGATACTTGAAGGATTCCTGGGTTGGATTAAAATCCTTGGCCTGACCTTTCTTGCCTTGAACTTATGGAATTGCTACTCTGTGGTTGCATTGCTTTGTATGTTGCTCTTGACAAAGGTGATACCAGTGTTAGTTCTTTTTATTTTATTTTACTTAGATTCAAGGGGAACACATGCAGGTTTGATACATAGGTATATTGTATGTTGGTGAGGTTTGGGCTTCTGTTGGTGAGTATGGTACCCAATTATGCCCCTCTTTCCATCCTCCCTTTAGGAGTCTCAGGTGTCTCTGTTTCCATTCTTATGCCAGTGTATATTCAGTGTTTAGCTCCCACTTATAAATAAGAACATGAGGTATTCAGTTTTCTGTTTCTGTGATAATTGACTTAAATGGTCTCCAACTTTACTCATGGTGCTGCAAAGGACATGCTTTTGTTCTTTTTTTATGCCTGCATAATATTCCATGGTTTATGTGTACTGTATTTTCTTTATCAAGTCCACTGTTGATGGGCACCTCGATTGGTTCCATGTTTTTGCTATTGTAGATAGTGCTGCGATAAACATATACGTGCATGTCTTTTTTGTAGAGTGATTTATGCTTCTTTGGGTATATATTCAGTAGTGGGATTGCTGGGTCAAATGGCAAACCTATTTTTAGTTCTTTGAGAAATCTCCAAGTTGTTTTCCACAGGAATTGAACTAGCTTAACCTTTGAAATCTTGATACCGGGGGTTGTAAAGAATTTGGTCATTTTGGCTGGAGGCAACATGTTTTTATAAAGCCCAGCAGTTATACTAGGACATATCTTGGAGTTCATCATGATGACTCAGTTTTCCTAGACGCATAGTGAGTCCTAGCCATATGTAGAATTTTCTTTCATTGCTTAAAATCTTCTTGGATTATCAGTTTAAATATCAGTTTTTTCCCCACTGTTTTTTCTTCTTCAGGGATTTCTTGTTTCCCTGTCTTCCAACTCAACCACTTTTCTCTGACCTTCTATATTTCTTTCTCTATCTCATTTTCATTCTCTTCATTGGTTTATTGTCTTTTCCAAGCCCTGGTATCAAGATTTCATTTGAATCAATGCTATCTTGGGCACCCTGTAACTTTGTCTTTAATTCTGAGTTGGTTTGACTTTTAACAAAATTTCTTTCCTGAGTTGATAGACACTCATTTAATTTTTTTCTTCTTTTTTTTTTTCTTGTTTGAATCTTCTGCATGTGGTCAGCCAGTTTTCCCTGTTTTTCTTCTTTTTGGTCAATTTCTGAGGTGTGTTTGTTTGTTTGTTTGTTTGACTTTGAGTCTTGCTCTGTTACCCAGACTGAAGTGCAGTGGCATGATCACAGCTTACTGCAACCTTGAACATTTGGGCTCCAGTGATTCTCCTGCGTCATCCTCCCAAGTAGCTGGGATTACACACATATACTATCACACTAGGCTAATATTTTATTTTTCTGTAGATACAGGAGTTTCGCTATGTTGCCCAGGCTGGTCTCACACTCTTGGGCTCAAGTGATCCTCTTGCCTCAGCCTCCTGAAGCGTGATTATAGGTGCGAGCCACCATGCCTGACCCAATTTCTGTTTTAATAGTTGAAGTTGTAATTGTACACTTAAAATTTTTTCAAATGCCTTTTTAAAGATATTTAATCTAATATTAATACTTAATATTTAAGAGTGCCCTCTTCCTTCAGTGTATGGAAGTGCTGCTTCTTTAAATGAATGAAGTTGAAATTGATGGGAGGTGAGGGTGGGCATGCCCTGTGGTTCTTTTTTGGTTTTCTGGTGACCTTAGTTTTCTCCTCTTATACCCTTTTTTCTCTTCATAGCTGTGTATACAAAGAATGTCTCTTCTCTGTCTCCTCCCCAGAAGCAATGCTTATCTGAGGAAGTGATTTCTGACTTTCTCTTTCAAGTCCCTTCTCTGTAGCCATTGGCATGAACTAAGTCCTCGATCTGTGGTCTGAGTATTTGCTCTTGGTGTTAAATTTTCTCTTTCCCAAGATGATGTAGTCTATGCTTCCTTTGTGTTCCCCACCCTGTCTGCTCTTTTCCAGAGTCTGTCAAGGTTTCTCTTCCCTTAGTCTCTGCCCCCACACATTTAGAGTCATGACTGGAGTTCCTGTGAGACCTCTGTTGGAATCTGTATTTTATTTCTCTACATATAGGAGATCTGAAGTTTGTGATGTTTTCTGTCTGAGTAATGTTGAGGCACGTGTCTATGTGGTTTTATTTGTACTCCATATATATATTTGAGCAGAGATTCAGATTCAAGGTATCTTCTATACTAGAATCAATTGGAACTCTCTTCTTATAAACTTTTCGAGATAACCTACTATATATGTTCAATCTCTTAATAAACTGAAGAACTAATTGCTTATACTACTATGCACGTTTCCTCTCTTTCATGATTCCCTTAATGATTTTATATTTAATTTTGTACATTGTTATTTCCCTGTTAATAAACTCATGAGAAAAGGGATAATTTTCTTTCTTCTCTTTTCTTTTTTTGGACAGGGCCTCGCTAAGTCACCCAGGCTGGAGTGCAGTGGCTTTCACGTTTCACTAAAGCCTCAGCCTTCTAGGCTCAGATGATCCTTCTGCCTCAGCCTCCCAAGTAGCTGGGACTGTAGGCATGTGCCACCACGGCTGACTAATTTTTTGACTGAATTTTTTAATCTTATTAATATCCCACTACCTACAGTACCTGATACTTTCTAGATACTCATAAAATAATCATTGAATGGAATTAATCTTTCACGTAGCTATGTTCTTTTCCTTCTCAAGTCTTAAATCAATGTATTTACATTATAGATGCTGAGAAAAACTCTTGAAGGGACTGAAAGTGAAGAACTGGAAACTGTGCAGGAGAAACCAAATTTGGTGCCATTTGGGAATGTGGTATGTATGATTAACCCTCAAGAAATATGTATAAATTATTTATTATTGTATATGAAGAGTAGTTGATGTTGGGTAATTGAAAAGCATGTACATATACTCAGTGATCTATCACAGAAACAAGGAACAGAGTACCATATGTTCTCACTCGTAAGCAGACCTTGAACAATTATCATAATACTATAAGAAAGGGATTGGCAGTAGTGGAAAACTGCCAGGTGTGTGTGTGGGGGGCTTAGCAGTTGAGGGAAACTGCCAGGGGAGGGAGGGGCACACTTCATCAACAAGGGTGCCTGCATAATGAACATTTGTATACCTAACTCTGAATTGTACCCCACGTCTTTAAAATAAAGAAAAAAAGAAAAAAGCATATTCATGATTTTTTCATTTTTTGTGAGTCAGAGAAATATTGTAATAATCATTGAAATAATAGAAAACATCCTGATTCACAGAAGGAAGGAATATTTTCTATACTAAAGATTCACAAATCTTGTTACATTGGAATCATCTGGGATACTTTTTTAAACCCTTGATTTCAGGCTTTACCTAAGATCTGCTAACTTAGGATCTCTGAGAGAAGAGCTTGGGAATCTATAATTTTACTGAGCTCTTTAGGCGATTATTTTTACTTCAAGATTATACTACAGTTGGAAACATTGACCCTGCATCCCTATCCCACCCCAAGAAATCTCACACACACATTGGGAGGGAGAGGAGGAGGAGGACGAGGAGGAGGAAGGGGAAAAGGGAGGCGGGCAGTGGGGAGAGAGAGAGAGAAGGAAAATGAACATACTATTTAGTCTGAAAACCAGGAAAATTTCTTATTCTATTCTGGGTGTTTTAAAATACAGCACAGGACATGACGATCTATGTGCATTTAGAATTCTGAAGTATCATGGCCTTCATTTACAGTTATCTTTATTTTCTAAGCTCTATCAGAACAGTCACTGGGTATGAAGTGAGAAATTCTCTCATCCTTCTCTGCTTCCTGTCATATACGATGTTTAACATAACATTTCTGCTATTTTTACTTAGTTTTAGAGACTATAAATATTACTAAATATATTTTGCTAATACTCATATTAGGATTCAAAAATTTTAAATTCAAATGTTACTGCATTACTTTTATATTTGATTTTTTTAAAAGATAGAGTGCTACTTCTCCTTTATTTTTTATTTTTATTTTTTATTTTTGAGTTGGAGTCTCACTCTGTCGCCCAGACTGAAGTACGGTGGCACGCTCATGGCCACTGCAGCCTCGACCTGCTGGGCTCAGGTGATCTTTCTGCCTCAGCCTTCCAAGTAGCTGGAACTATAGGCATGCGCCACCATGCCCAGCTAATTTTTTGATTTATTGTAGAGATAAGATCTCGCCAAGTTGCCCAGGCTGGTTTCAAACCCATGGACTCAGACAATCCTTTCACCTTGGCCTCCCAAAGTGCTGGGATTATAGGTGTGAGCCACCGCGCCTGGCCTTATATTTGATTTTCTAGTTCAGCACAAGATACAATTGTTTTTTAGCATTTAGAAAAACTTCATACAAGAGAGAATATTTTGTAGCCTCTGTCATTGTTGTAGCCAATGATTGATTGTTAATGAATAAAGTGGTTTTAGGATACTGGATAAAAGAGCTTGTCTAAAACAAAGCATATTTCTTATTTATATATCTAGGATCTTATATTTTATCTGTTCTCACTTAAGAGAAAATAAAAAATTTTAAGAGTGATAAGCAGATTTAAGCTAATAATGAATTATTCTTTTGCTTTGTATTCTTGTTCATTTTAGATTTACTTTGGACATACCCTGCCCATTTTTCTTCTGTATTTCTACTTTCTAATGTTTTCTCTTAACTAGGTATTTTTAATGAGAAGCAATATTTCTAATGAGAAAAACCAACACAGTGGAACTTTATTTTCTTTTAAACAGAGTTCAGTGTAAAGTAGAAGACAAATTAACTTTTAAAATGTGCATTCACTGCCTGTGTCTTTGTTTTGATTGTTGTAGGTTGGCTGCCTGGCTGTCCATGTGAAGACTTGCAGACACTTTGCACCTAAGAGTATCCTTTCTTTTGATTTGAGAATCATAGTATAATTATGTCTTACTGTTTCGGTTATCAATTGCTGCCTTACAAACCACCCCAAAGCTTAGTGCCTTCAAACAGTAACTATTTTTTTTAGTCAGTCACTATGTGGTTTTCTGCTTCACATCATAACAGCCCAGGCTGCAGTTGTCTGAAGCTCACAGGAGCTGGGACATCTGGAATGGCCACATCCATGTCTGGGCTGTAGCAGGGAAGCACAGGAGGCTAGACTGAGCTGGGATGTTATAGTCCCAACATGACTTATTTTCTGCATTAATTTTTATTTAGCAAAAATAAAAATTAAAGGTGTCTCTTTAAGTTTTGTGCCCTAGGTGAGTGCCTTTCTTACCCATCCTAGTCCCAGACCTAGTCACACTCCATTACATTTTATTGGCTAAAGCAGATTCAAAGACAGGGAACTTTTTTGACATGGGAGTGACAAGGAATTTTCAGCCATATATAATCTACCTCAGTCACTATAAATGAAAGAAAAAATATGTATCTTCTTGAATAACAGTGCTAACTTAATTAAAGTGCTCCTCCTAAACATTTTAAAATAATTTAGTGATTAATTAAGCTCAATTCTTATTTTTTAGATTTATCATGGTATAAAACCAGTCTCATTTATGGAGATTTGATAATTTTTTTATACAAAGATAATTTTTGAAATGAAGTCTATACAAAGAAATTTTTGCGGATAATTAGTTAAATAAAACAAAATTTCCATGGAGTGTTATGAAAGATAACAATACAGAACAATATAGTATAAATTAACTATATACTGAAGTAAATTGGAGAATAGAACATTTTGCTCTGTCTTAAAGTTAAAAATAAATTATTCTTGTGACATAAAAAATTTCTACATAATTATGCTTAGAAAAAAATTACATAGTTTAGTTATTTATTCACCTTAAAATTAATATGTAGAAAAATTTGCAAAAGAATTGTAATGGAAATGGGATAAAAATATGACAAGTCGACTGGGTATGGTGGGAGGCTAAGGTGGGAGGATTGCTTGTTGGTCAGGAGTTCGAGATCAGCCTAAGCAACATAGGGAGATCTTGTCTCTACTAAAAATGAAAATAAAAAAATTAGCTGGGTGAGGTGGTGCATGCCTGTAGTCCCAGCTACTTGAAAGGCTGAGGCAGAAAGATCACGTTCCAGAAGTCAGGGATGTGGTGGGTTGAGATCGTATCACTGCACTTTAGCCTGGGTGACAGAGTGAGGCTCCAACTCAAAAAAAAAAAAAAAGATACGTTATCTAAAGAAGAATCAACTTTCTTTTTTGTACCTACATTGTGTCTACCAGTAATGGCAAGAATACTATTTTAAAAGACGTTTTTCTGTTGTTTAATGTACTCTATAATTACTTTCTATATCTACCTTGATTAATTCTTAGGTTTTGATGTGAATTGTTTAGTGGTTTAATCGTAAAATGTGTATTTGTTTAGTTACAATGAAACTTATTTCCTAAATATTCTATTTTTAGTCAGTTTACATTACACTAACTTATTCATTCGCATCTCTGTAAACAAAGTTGTGAAATCTACGAAAACGTGTAGCTTGATATCTGGAAATGATGAAAAGAACATTGCAATTAAGTTTGATGAAGTGAAGTATTTTTCTGTACAGGTAATGTTACTATCTCGTCTAGATATCAGAATGTCTCCTTATTGTTTCAAATATTCTACCCTAATTATATATATATATATATATTTTGATGGGTAGAAAAGAAATGAAATTTTTATTTGGTATTTTATAGTACTCTATTTCTATACTATAGGCTGTGGTGGTGTTTTTAAAAATAAACAGTTTACTGCAAAATACATAGTCTTGGTGGGCCTCTTCCCTGAGATGTTACTGTTTGAAGTTTTGAGTGTTTATTATGCATGTATATTTCACTATCTTGCTCTTCCCTTCCCATCTGCCATCTTCCACCCCATCTCTTTATTTTTATCTCCTCTCCCTTTTCTTTTCTTCTCTCTTACATATGTATATATGTGTGTGTGTATGAAAACATATATGTGTGTGTGTGTGTATACAGAGGGTGCCAAAAAATGTATACACATTTTAAGAAAGGAAAAAACTGTATTAAAATTGTAATACTTGATAAATACTGATAGAAGGTGAATACAAGTCACGTTTGATTTCTGCAATTACGCATTGCTACTGTAATTCAATTCAACTTCGAAAAGTAATAAAATATCTTTAATGTGTAGACATTTTTTTTGGCACCTCCAGTATATATATTTTTCTCTCTCTCCCTCTCTCTTTCTCTCTCACATGCTCTCTCTCTCTCTCTCTCTCTCTCATTATCCTTATTTCACAAAAGAAGAAACTGAGGTACTGTGAGGTTAAATAACTTTTTTAAGGTCCTAGAGCTTGTAAGTGGTAGAGCTGGTAACAGGCAGTCTGGTTTCAGACCACACTTAATTAAACTGCCTTTTATACACCACAACTTACTATGTTTCTATTTACAGCGAAGCTTCTTAGAATCTTAAATGCATCTTAAAGCATTCTTTAAAATGAATAACATTATTCCATATAGCCACATGATTCAATCATTTGTCCAATTGTTTCTAATAGTTTTATTGCATTAGTTGACTGTTAGTAAAATCCTAAAGCCTTTCCTCTATGCTCCAGATTTATTTCAAACTTTATTTTGTTTAAGTGTTGAGTGTTGAAGATAATTTTTAAAACATAGGTTTGTTTTTGTTTTTTTAAGCAACAAAAACCAAGGTATAGTTTTGTTGGAGGCAATCTATATTGTTTCTTTTACTGAAAATAGTTTTCCTAAGCATCATCGGCAAGTTCTCAGGAATTTTGGGGATATATGTCCAGTTAAGTAAAACTTGAAACATTAATTCAAGAAAATAATGAATGGTAGCATAATAGGTACTTATCTCATTAGCATAATCAATTTTTTTCTATGTTTATTTAAATAGGTACCATTACTTTGAACACATTGAGAATAGTTTTAATGGAATTCTAATAGAAAGTTTGGGAATGACTTTGTAAAAATTACACTGAAAATTGTATAAGCAAACAATGAAACATAAAAAAGCAAGGCACATGTTACTTACAAGGAAATTAGAAATGATAGGGGAAAGGAAATGTAATCATTGTACCTATACTGGTAAACTCTGAATGGTAGTTATAAGTATAAAACAATGTAAGGCTGGGCTCAGTGCCTTGGCCTGTAATTCCAGCACTTTGGGAGGCCAAGGTGAGTGGATTGCCTGAGCCCGCGGGTTTGAGACCCGCCTGGGCAACTTGGTGAGACCTTGTCTCTACAATAAATCAAAAATTAGCCAGGCATGGTAGCACACACCTGTGGTTCCAGCTACTTGGAAGGCTGAGGCGGAAGGATCGCCAGAGCCCAGCAGGTCGAGGCTGCTGGCTGGGAGTGACCACTGCACTCCAGTCTGGGTGACGGAGTGAGACTCCAACTCAAAAAAAAAAAACACCAATGTAAACACTAAGTATTGATCCAACAAAACATATGTAATATATTGAAGGAATAGAGATGATGCTGGGTGGCATGGGGTGTAGTTGTTCCTTGCATTCTTGACTCTGCCACGGAAAAAAATTTTAGAGCAAGTCCAATGTATAGTACAAGATAAGATTTATTAGAAAAAAACACACTCAAGAGAGAGCATGGGTGCCTTAAGAGAAAGGATATGTGCTTGCCTTTGACAAGAAACTTTATATAATTTTATAATGATGATTAAACAAACCATGAGCTAAGAGCAGATGGCTGAAGGTATCTGGTCATGAGTTTTGATTACCATCTCTCAATCTTTTAAGGTCATAAAGATCTTCTAAGTTTTGAAAGTTATTGCCTACCTGTATTTGAGCTTTTTAAACATCATTTCTGTGTTTTGATTAATTTCCTATTATTTCTATGATTTACTATACTGGTAGTCCCACATTCCAACCTGCAAGGTAGTCAGTTCTGGTATGCCTGGTCAGTTGAGTGAAGGTTGTATACTGATAAGAAAGATGTCTGAATGCTTACCCTATTTTAACTTAGACCTGCCTGCAAGAAACTCATCTATCTGTGTCTAAGCTATTCTGACTATCCTGCCTCAGGTGAGATAGAAGTGTGAAAATTGTAGGGGGAGAGTGTTGAGAGTGAATATTTTTCTTCTACAATACTGTTGACAGTATTTAAAACTAAAAAAATAATCAATAAATAATATAAGCATGTTACTTAGAAACATGAAGGCAAAATCCAGAGGAGTTTATTAAAAAGGTTGGAAAGGTGACTTCTGAGGAGTAGAAATTAGGGGGTGGGTAAGGTAGAGTTCGAAAATTATACCTGGCATTTAATTTATAGAGGTATGACTGAGTGATGACATAGAGAGACCACTGCCATTGGAAATGAATTTATTACTTACACTTCCTGAGAGAAGAGGACATGATATGCCACCAAGGACCACAGTATCAGATGGTCAGGAGGCAGAAGACAGGAGTGAGGGAGAGTCTAGGCTGAAGCCTTTTTGGAGTTTTTGTGGGAAAGGCAGACAGGGCAGAGTAAACAGTAGGATTGGCTAGTTTGAATAATTCCAGGGGTCTTTGGATCACAGGGGTGGTCTCTAGTTTTCTAATGGATAATTTAGGGCAGGAGAAATGGCTTGGTGTGTGAGAGTTAGATAGGGAGGTGATTAGAGCTATGCACTTTTGATTGATTGGCTTGTATATAAAAGATGTGCTCCCTGCTGAGCTTTTGCTGTCTCTAGGAATTGTGTAGCTCTGGCAGGGGAAGTCTTTTCCCCAGCAAACTTTTTAAGGTGTCAAAACATGAAAAATACAGAGAGACTTTTTTTCCATTAAAAAAAAATGATTAATACAGGTGGGAGTAAAAAAGAGTTGTTTCTTTGTTTTAACCATTGACTGTTTGAGTTTTTCACTCTATACTATATAATAAGGCTAAAATACAATTATATTGTATATACTTTAAGAGTTTAATTTGCTAAAATATAGATCTAAGCTAAAAATTTAAAAATCCCTACAAACCAACAACTGAAAAGGGTAAATGCTTTTAACTTAGTTAATTGCACAAAGTTGCTGAGTGAGTGATATTAAATTAAGATTGAAGAATGAGTAGTAGTGTATTTCTGGTTACTCTTCTGCTCTAAACAGCTATGAAACTGAGAGAAATATATGCAGGAACTATTTTCCAGTATTGGACAAGGGAAGGTGGAGAGCTGCAATCTTAAGAGAAGGAAGCACAAGAAGTGGACTCTGCATTTTCAGAAGCTTTCTATCTGACAGGACTCTGGCACAGGGAAGTGAAGCCCAAGCAGAGAGTAGCAGTCTTGCTGGGTGGAGGAAGCAGAGACTTAGCAAAGAAAACAGAGATGACAATGTAGGATCCCTAAGTGGCCTGGAATTTGTAGAGGAGGGTACTAATGAAGAGGGAACGGCAGATAAGGAGCCCCAGAAATCTGTGTAGGTAGTCCACTCAGATTTGTGACTGAATCCTAAGTTGTTCATTTACAGGGTAAGCCTCTAAGAGAAACTACAGAAAACAGATACTAGAGGGCTGAGAGCTGAATAGAGATTTCAAAAGTCACAAATTTAGAGTCATTGGAGACTGACTCAGCTAAAGCAGAGAGACCTGAGTGAATATTCCCAGTATTCAGTTGAGATCCCAGAAAGGCCAAGTTTTAGGAGTAAGGACCACACTCTAAGGGTAAGGGTTAAATCTTAGGACCAAGGACAAAACTGAAACTAAAACAGACCCATTCTCAAACCAAGATTCCATAGGATCAATATGATCTGCTAATAATTGCCTTCTAAAAAAGAAAAATACTACTTATGGAGGAATAAAAACAGTAAACAGTGAAACGCACAGATGACCCAGATGTTGAAATTAGCAGACAAGAATTTTAAAATAAATATAAATATGTCAAAGTGGAAAAGGTGGACAAAATAGAAGTTAGGATGGGAATTTTGAAGAGAATGGAAACTCCAAAAATAACCAAGTAAAAATCCTAGACCTAAAAAATACAATATTTGAAATGAAGAATTCATTTGAAGCATTTAAAAACATTTTGTAATGAGGAGAAAGGTTCTGTGGACCAAAAAACTGGTCAGTTGAAATCATCCAAATTAAAGCTCAGAGAGAAAAAAAGATTGAAAAGCATGAAAGAAACTGGTGGGACATTATTACTCAACTTATAGATGTGTAATTGAGTCCCAAAAGGAGAGAAAGGAAGTATTTAAAGAACTAATAGCCAAATTTTTCCAAATTGATGAAAGAAATCAATTCATAGATTCAAGAAACTCAGTGAACCTTAAACTGATAAATATAGAAATGATCACACCTAAGTACATCCCATTCTTTTGGCTTAAAACCAAAGATAATGAGAAAATATTAAAGGCAGCCAGAGGGGAAAAACATATTACATGCAGGTGAACAGCAATAAGAATATCAGCTGACTTTCCGTCAAAAACATTGGAAGTCAGAAAACAAGGGACCATCTTTAAAGTGCTGGAGGTGGTGGATGGGGGCATAGGCCTAGATTTCTATATCTAGTGAAAATATCCTTCAAAAAGATGGTGAAGGGCAAAAATTGAAAGCATTTGTATCTGGAAGACTTTAGAATACTTGCATTATGATAAATGTCGAAGAAAGCTTCAAATTGGAGAGAAATGATCCCAGATAGAAACCCAGATGCACAGGAAGGAAGAGCACTGGAAATGGTAAATGTGTGGGTTAAAATACAAGGCTACTCTCCAAAAGATAAAATAATATTTCAAACAGAATAACATCAATGAATGGAAGGATTTGTAGCATATGTAGAAGTGAAATATATGGCAGAAATAGCATAAAGGATGAGGACTATACATAGAATTATAATATTGTATGTTGTGGTTTAACTTTAATTGAAGATACATGTAAAAGATACATATTATAACCCCTAGAGCAATTACTAAAAATAAAACAAAAATCTATAACACAGAAAGAAAGGAGAAAAAGTGGGAGGGAGCCATAGAGAAGGAAGGAAGAAGAAAGACGAGTGTGGAACCTAAATTAGCATTAAATTTGAGAACTTAGAAAGTGACAGTAAAACCTTAGGAAAGCAGGAAGAAGAAATTAAGAGAAAAGAAACAAATGACTTATTTACAATATAGGTGTTAAAGAAATGTAAGAATACAACAAGTAGTTATTACTAAAACTAGCATAGTAAACACGATTCTGATAAGCCTCCTCAAGGAAATTATGCAAAATTTGTAATATAGGTATAAATATGGAGGTGGTTAAAAAACTGTAAGAGAATGCTATGTATAACTCTCTGCCAAAAATTTGAAAATATAGAGAAAACAGAATATTATATTAAAAATACAAATTACATTGTATTTTAGATCTATCATTTGTAAAGTAAATATAGTTGGGTTTTTTAAATCCAACCTGGACAGGGCAGTGTCTCAGCCTGTAATACCAGCACTTTGGGAGGCTGAGGTGTGTGGATTGCCTGAGCCCACAGTTTGAGACCAGCACAGACAACTTGGCAAGACCTCGTCTCTACAATAAATCAAAAATTAGTTGGGTGTCATAGTGCATGCCTGTAGTTCCAGCTACTTGGAAGGCTGAGGTGGAAGGTTCACTGGAGCCCAGCAGGTTGACACTGGGGTGACCGTGAGTGTACCACTGCACTCCAGCCTGGGCGATGGAGTGAGACTCCAACTCAAAAAAAAATAAAAAATAAAAAAATAAAAACCAACCTGACGATTTTTGTAGTTTGACTTGTAATTAAAATAAAAAACACTGGAAGTCAGTAATGTAGTAGTTAATGTATGTAATGTTAATGAGCTTTAAATGTAATAACTGTTACATTTAATATAATTATATTTGTGCTTTCTATTTGTTCCACTTGAGCTATAGATTATTTTTTCTTCTTTTCTTCTTCTTTGACATTGAATACAGTTGACCCTTGAACAACACAGAGGTTGGACACTGACCCCCTCACATACACAGTCAAAAATTGTACATAACTTTTGGCTCTCCCAAAACTTAACTTCTGATAGCCTTCTATTGACTGGAGGTTTTACTGATAACATAAACAGTTGATTGACACATATTTTGTGTGTTGTATATTACATACTGTACTCTTAAACTAAAGAAGAGAAAATGTTTTTAAGAAAATCATAAGGAAGAGAAAATATATTTACTATTAAGTGGGTGTGGATCATCATAAAGATCTTCATCCTTGTTTTCACATTTAGTAGGCTGAGAAAGAAGAGGAAGAGAAGGCGTTGGTCTGGCTATCTCAGAGTGGTAGAGGCAGAAGTAGTGGAGGAGATGGAAGAAGAGGCAGGAGGGGCAGGCACATTTGGTATAACTTTTATTGAAAAAAATTTTGTATAAGTGGAACCCAAACAGTTTAAACTATGTTGTTCAAAGGTCAACTGTATTTTAAAATTTGTTTATTTTTTATTTTTTTTTAACTTCTAATTTTTTTATTTTAAAGATGTGGGGTACAATTCAGGGTTAGGTATACAGATATTCATTATGAAGTTACCCTTGTTGATGAGTTATGTCCCCCCCCCAGGCAGATTGCCACTACTGCCAATCCTGCTTCCCTGCCCTCTTCCCGGCAGTTTCCAATATATATGATTCAGTCATAAAAAAGTACAAAATAATGTCTTTTGCAGCAACTTGGTTGAAATTGGAGGCCATTATCCTAAGTGAAGTAATTCAGAAATGGAAAGCCAAATACCACATGTTCTCACTTGTAAGTGGGAGCTAAACTATGGGTCCCCAAGGACACAGAAAATGGTGTATAATAGACATTAGGGACTTGGAAGGGAGAGGGTGGGAGGGATATGAGGGATGAAAAATTACCTATCAGGTACAATGAACAGTAGTTGGATGACAGGTACACGAAAAGTTCAGACTTCACTTCTATACAGCTTATCATGTAACCAAAAACCACTTGTACCTCTAAAGCTATTGAAATAAAAAATAAAATTAATAAAATTTTAAAAAAGTTAGAGATACTACATCGTCTCACCCAGCACCCAGCACCAAGCTGCCGGTCACTCAGGGAGGCTCTAGATGCCTGCCCCTCAGAGACACCAGCTCCATTTCTGGCTGAAGTACCCTGTGAGGGGCCCAAAGCCACTCTCACTGCTCACCACCTGCCCTTTGGAACTCTAGAGCTCTGGGCCCACCCTGGCTGAGGCACCCAGCATAAGACCCCATGCTTGTGTAAGGAAACAGCATATCTTATGGTGGTGCTGATTGGTGGCTCTCAGCTCCAGAGGAGGGAACTCCCAGCTCCCTCCTCAACCCCAGCTTGCTGGTGGCACACCGGATCCAGTGCCCAACTGAGCAGCTGATCCCCAGTGCCTCACATGACCATAGCCCATCATAGTGGATTGCCCAGGGACCCAGACTAGTGGAGAGAAAGGATCCGCAAAAGAGCTGCCCACCTCGGTCATTTTCCAGGCAGAGATTTGCATTGCCCCGCCCACCTACGAGCAGCCTCCACCTCGGTTCCCAAGGTAACATTGCTAAACAGGAGACAAATCCCCCCCCCTACGCTGAATCAGATGCAGGCATCTAAGTGTCACAGACCTCTCAGGCAGCAGGCTAAAAGAACAAACCCAAGCTGCGAGTAAATCTAGCTGCCTGCAATGAAAGCAAAGGGGAGAGGCTGGGGATCAGAGTTGAAGAGACTTTAGATACTCAGGAAAGATTCCAGAGCTAATCTGATTTCTTATTTTGATCTTTGATTTTACCATTTTGACTGTTTGTTTTGCTCACTTTTGTTTGCTTTTTGACTTACACTATCTGTTTGTGTTGGGGAAAATGCATCAAAAAGCATGATTTTATTGGACTGCCTTTGTGTGGTTACCAGTGTGTTTTAGAGAATTTTCCTTGTGTGTCTTTTTCACTTCTCTCTGGCCTTGTGTCTCTTTTTCACCTGTTGGTTGGTATGTATGTCTGTTTTCCCTCTCACTCGTCTCTCTTTCTGCCTCAGGAAGGCCAATTACTCTTAGGTTAGGTCTCTTGAAGTAATCGCTCATCTCTTGAAGGTTTTGTTCTGTCTTTTTGGGCTTGTTTTCTGTGTTTTTAACAGTTTGGGTTGTTTTTGCTTTGCTTGTGCAATCTCCTGTTCTTCCTTATGAGGGTCCTCTGGCTTTGTTCACTTTTGAGGCTGGAGTGTAGGATGGGCTCTGTACTTTTTGCAGTTTTGAGGTAATATTGAGGGGGAAGCTGTGATTCAGAATCTATCTGCTGATTCCAGCATCCACCAACAGGTGTATTGGCACACTGGAACCTCTTTCCCACTGCCTTAAACTCTTTCTATGCATCAGGATGTAGGTTTGGTCCCTGGAACAAAAGGAGGTACGAAAGAAGAAAATAATGGAGGAAGAGGGGGTCAATAGGAAGCTAGAAAGAGACAAGAGTGAGAGGGAAAACAGACATACATACCAACTAACAGGTGAAAAAGAGACACACGGCCAGAGAGTAGTGAAAAAGACACACACAGAAAATTCCCTAAAGCATACCGGTAACCACACAAAGGCAGTCCAATAAAATCATGCTTTTTGATGCCTTTTCCCCAACACAAACCAAGAGTGTAAGTCAAAAAGCAAACAAAGTGAGCAAAACAAACAGCCAAAATGGTAAAATCAAAAGTCAAAATAAGAAATCAGACTAGCTCTGGAACCTTTCCTAAGTGTCTAAAGTCTCTTCAGCTCTGATCCCCGTCCTCTCCCCTTTGCTTTCATTGCAGGCAGCTAGATTTACTCTCAGCTTGGGTTTGTTCTTTTAGCCTGCTGCTTGAGAGGTCTGCGACACTTAGTTGCCTGCATTTGATTCAGCATAGTGGAGGGGACTTGACTCCTGTTTAGCGATGTTACCTTGGGAACCAAGGTGGGGGCTGCTCGTAGGTGGGTGGCCAATGCAAATCTCTGCCTGGAAAATGGTCAAGGTGGGCAGCTCCTCTTTTGCAGATCCTTTCTATTCACTCATCTGGGTCCCTGGGCGATCCACTATGATGGGCTGTGGTGATGTGTGAGGCACTGGGGATCAGCTGCTCAGCTGGGCGCTGTATCAGGTGTGCCACCAGCAGGATGGGGTGGAGGAGGGAGCCATGAGTTCCTTCTTCTGGAGCTGAGAGCCGCAGATCAGCACATCCTTAAAATATGCTGTTCTCTTACACAAGCATGGGGTCGTATGCTGGGTGCCTCAGCCAGGGTGAGCCCAGAGCTCCAGAGCTCCAAAGGGCATGTGATGAGTGGTGAGAGTGGATTTAGACCCCTCACAGGGTACTTCAGTCAGAAATGGAGCTGGTATCTCTGAGGGGCAGGCAGCTAGAGCCTCCCTGGGTGACCATCAGATTGGTGCTGGGTGCTGGGTGAGACGATATAGCCGGGGAGGAAGCCGAGATTCCAGATTCCCATGTGGCTGGCGGGAGTCACATATAGTGGAGCAGCAGCAGCCGGGGGGTCACAATATCTGGTCCTGCGTGGAACCAAGGGTCCCCAGCCTCGGACTGGTGGTGGGCAGGGTGGTAGGGGAAGGAAAGTAAGAGTTTTTTTGGGAACTCACATCTGGAGAATCTCACAATTCCACCTATGCTGTCACCATCTTACTGGAAACCCAAAATATTCTTAAGCATTTTTATTCCATATCCATTCAACCTGAAATCCAGGAAGCGGTTTGCAAGAAGCTGTCTGAAGTATTTATAATGACTTACGATTATGTAACCCTTTGCCTTGAAACTCTAAAGCTGGTTTCTGTTCTTGCTTCAGAAAATTGTACCACCAATTCTGCATGTGTACTCCAGCGGCTGTTCTTGTGAATAGTAACTCCTCCCCAACCATTCCC
>CAUYQG010021758.1:0-18077 GCA_963574415.1 Tarsius wallacei
GAACCCACAGGCTCAGGCAATCCACTCGCCTCAGCCTCCCAAAGTGCTGGGTTTACAAGCCGAGCCACTGAGCCCGGCCTAATTTTTTATTTTAAAGATGTGAGGTCTAACTCAGGGTTGGGTATACAGATGTTCATCATTCAGGTACCCTGGTTGATGAGGTGTGCCCCCCCTCCCCTGGCGGTTTCCCACTCCTGCCAAATCCCTTTCTTATAGTATTATGAAAGTTGTTCAAGGTCCGCTTGTGAGTGAGAACATGTGGTACTCAGTGCTTTGTTTCTGTGATAGACCACTCAATATTATAGCCTCGAAGACCATCCAAGTTGCTGCGAAGTTTATAATTTGGTCATTTTTTTATGGCTGCGTAATATTCCATTCTGTATATGTACCACATGTTTTTATACTGTCCTCTTTCAATGGGCGGCGCAGTTGGTTCCATGTTTTTGCTATTGTGAATAATGCTGCAATAAACATACATGAGGCACTTTATCTCCTAAAAAATACCACAGAGCAAGCCACAGGAAAATATTATATGACATAAGACGGTGTGAATTGGAAAAGGTACTTTAAATAATAGGTTGATTATGGGCTTCAAGGATATGACCACCTACAAGTCAGAGACCCCCTGGATAGGAGGGAGCCCAGAAGTAGCTGCTGATATAAAACAGACCTCCCAGAAGACCCAGTTTTCGCCTTTCGGACGTCACACTCAGAAGTCCTGGTCCTGTCTCCCAGGAAGGAGTACTTGAGTGTAGGGGGACACAGCCCTCCTGACCTGGTGGCTCTTTTCTTTGTATCTGAAAAGCATCAGTTGGGCAACACAGTCTATTCTGACAGCCATGGCCACCACCACCACCAACACCCTCTTCTCCAGGCAATTCCTGAGGTTCTGCTGAGAGTCACATTTAATTAACACCAGATGCTTCTACAAGCATGTGCCATTAAATCTGTGAATGTGAAGGAGACTTATTTTATAATTGTTCTGCAAATTATATCATATAAGACTATTTGAAGAGCTAGGCTGGGTGCAGTGGCTTATTCCTGTAATCTCAGCATTTGGGGAGGCCAAGACAGAAGGGCCACTTGAGTCCAGGCGTTCAAGGCAAGTCTAGGTAACACAGTGAGACCTTGTCTCTACAAAAAATAAAAATAAAAAATTAGCCAGGCATGGCGGCGCACACCTGTAGTCCCAGGCACCTGAGGGATTGAGGTGGAAGGATCACCTGAGCTCAGGAGATCGAAGCTGTGGTGAGCCATGATTATGCCACTGCACGTCAACCTGGTCAACAGAGTGTGACCCCAACAACAACAAAAAAGAAAAGAAAGAAAAATTAAGAGATTAGGATAAAAAAGAAGTGAGTATAATCTCAAAGAAAGCCCCTCACTTTAAAAAAGTTTAATTGAAACATAGTTATCATAAAATTCACTCATTGTAAGTATACAGTCCATAAGATTTTGTAAATGTATTAAAACGTGTGCAACTACCACCACAATTCAGTTTTAAAACATTTATATCACTTCAAAAATATGTCCCTTGAAGTTCCTACTCCCAGCATTTTTTTGGATTGGTGATAGCATGGTACATCATTTTTAAAAATCCATTTATTTTTACACTAAGTGTTTATTGAGTAAGTTTCTTATTTTTTTCCACTCTGACAACCTCTGTCTTTTTTTTTTTTTTTAGTTGGAGTCTCATTCTGTTGCCCAGGCAGGAGTGCAGGGCACACTCATGGCCACCGCAGCCTCGACCTGCTGGGCTCAGGTGATCCGTCCACCTCAGCCCTCCAAGTTGCTGGGACTACAGGTGCTCACCACCATGCCCAGCTAATTTTTTGATTTGTTGTAGAGATGGGGTCTTGCCAAGTTGCCTAGGCTGGTCTCGAACCCGAGCTCAGGCAATCCTCTCACCTCAGCCCCTCAAAGTGCTGGGATTACAGGCTTGAGCCACCGTGCCAATCTCTGTCTTTTAATTGTTGTATTTATTTCATTTGCTTTCATTGGGATTATTGATAGATGTGTGGCAATAGTTGCCATATTTATAACGGTTTTATATTTGCTGCATCTTTGTGTGTCTTTTCTGCCCTTCTATCTGCCTGATATGATTTTAATTGAGTATTTAAGATAATTAAATGTATTGACTAAGCAAGTCAATATATTTATTATAAAATTAATGTTATTGGTTATTAATATATACATTTTTAACTAATCAAATCCCAACTTTCTATAACTACTTTATATGTAGTGCAGACACCTTTTTTTTGTTCTGCCTTCCATGTTCATTCATTTGGATTATTTATGCACTGTAATCACCTAATATATTATTATTGTCTTTTTTTTTTCTGAGTTGGAGTCTTACTCTGTCACCCAGACTGGAGTGCAGTGGCCGCTTTCGGCCTTTCAAGTAACTGGAACTACAGGCACGCGCTACCACACCCGGCTAGTTTTTTGATTTATTGTAGAGATGAGGCCTCGCCAAGTTGCCCAGGCGGGTCTCGAACCCGCGGGCTCAGACAATCCACTCACCCTGGCCTCCCAAAGCGCTGGGATTACAGGCTAAGCCACCGAGCCCGGCCTATTGTTGTCTTAGTAAAGTTCTGTGGCCATAACAAAGTACCATAGAGAAGGTGGCTTATAAACAACAAAAATGTACTTCTCATAGTAATTGAGGCTGGAAAGTCCAAGATCAAGGCATCAGCAAACTTGGTGTCTGGTGAGAACCTGCTTCCTGGCTCAAAGATGGGGTCTTCTTGCATAGTAGAAGGGGCGAGGGAGCTCTCTGGGGTCCTTTTTTTAAGGACACTAATCCCACTCATAAAACTCCACCTTTGTGACTTGGTTGACACCCAAACTCCTCATACTATCACCTTGGTGGTTAGAATCACAATTTTTGAATTTTGAGTCACAAACATTTAGTCCACAACATTGCTTCAAACAACTTTCTTTAGATCAGTCAAGACTAATAACAATCAAACCATATTTCATCTTTATTGATTCTTTCTTTATGCTAATCAAAGTTTCCGACCTGTTTCACGGTCCTTCTGCCTGAAGAACTTCTTTTATTGTTTCCACTAAGGCAAACTTTCTGGCAGTGGTCTCCATGAGGTTTTGTTTGACTGAGAAAGTGGTCAACTCTCCTTCACTTACCGAAGGTAATTTCACTGCATGTAGCGTTCTTCACTGGTGCTGTTTTGCCTTCAACGCGTGAAATATTTCCCTGCACTCCCTTTCTGCTTCACAAGCCCATTGCACTTCTTCTTAGAATTCACCTCTATTGAAGGATGACTTTGCCCCTTCTGACTTCTTTCGAGATTTTTTGCTTCTTTTATTGGCTTTCTGTATTTTGAATGCGACGTGGTGAAATGTGGCATTTTGCTGTCTTCATTGTACTCAGGATTTGTCTTCATCGAGTGCAGTCACACATACACACGAGCGGCAGGAGGAAGACGTCTGCACTGACGGATCCCTGGAAATGGGCCACACTGTGAGGTCTACACGGGGCAGGTCTGGAGCTGATCAGGAGGCAGGGGGCGCTGGGGAAACGTGGGCCAGAGCCGTTCTTGTGGATTCCACGGGGAGTGGCAAATGAGGCCAGAGAAGCAGGATTGAGATGAGCCGGTTTTAATCATTTCAACAGATTCTGCATAAAGGGGCTGGCCTCGGTTTTTGGTACCCGGCCCTGGGGGTTAGGGCAGGGAACGGTGGCCTTGAGTGGAAAAGACTGTGGCTGGGGGTGTGGACTCTGCATTGGTCAACTTGCTCACGGCAGCCATGCTGGTCGGCCAGTGGTCTGCCATCTCTGGAGTTAACTAACCCTGGAAAGGGCGGTTCCTCCAGGGTGAGCAGGGCCTCTGATGTCCCATTCATCGAGGGAAATTTTGACCATTGACATTGAACATTATTATTTATATAGTTTGAATAATATCTACCACACATGTTACTGTTTTCTATTTGTTGTTCTATTTCTTTCTTTCTTTCTTTTTTGTCTCCCACACTTTTCCTGGCTTCTCTGGTTTTAGCTGTTTTATATGATTATATTTTGTTTTATTTTAGCACATCAATGATATCTTTTTAAAAAACTATCTTTTAGTTGCTGTCCTTGGGTGTGCAGCAGACCCTGGCCACAAAGCTCACTCCTCTTTCAAATTGCACTATGCCACTTCAGGGGCCGCACATGTGTCTTAGAACAAAACAGTCCCAATTTCTTGTTTTCGTCTTTCACGGCATTGTTGTTATTTGACTTGAAGTCACTGTGATCTACTAAGCCAGTTAAAAAGAAGGCACATAAAGCATTCCAGTTTATCTTCATTTATTCCTTATCTCACTTTCTTTCTTTCTTTCTTTCTTTCTCTCTCTCTCTCTCTCTCTCTCTCTCTCTCTCTCTCTCTCTCTCTCGACTTGGGTTTGTGACATATCTTTTTCTTTGTTTTTTGAAGAATGCCTTATAACGTCTCTTGCTGGACATGTCTGTAGGCAACAAATTCCCTCAAATTTTGCTTGTCTTAATTTAGAAATTAGATTAGATAGTGTGCGAAGTCAACATGCGTTCTGATAGCCGATTATTTTATATTTATTTTCACTTACCTAAATGTCCAAATTCTTCCATTTCTCACTTGATTATGTGCTGCATTATATGTGACACTTAGAAAACAAATGTTGCTGGGCGTGGTGCTCACGTCTATAATCCCAGCACTTTGGGAGGCTGAGGTAAGAGAATTGCCTGAGCCCAGGGATTCAAGACCAGCCTGGGCAACCTGACAAGACCTGGTCTCTAAAATAAATTTAAAAATCAGCTGGGCATGGTGGCATGTGCCTGACGTGGAGGGATCACCTGAGTCCAGCAGGTTGAGGCTGCGGTGGCCGTGAGCGTGCCACTGCACTCCAGCCAGGGAGACAGAGTAAGACTCCAACTCAAAACACAAACAAACAAAAAACAACAACAGAACCCCACAAATGTTTATCTTCTCCTTTCATTAATGTAATGGTGGTAGGGGTAGAACTCTATCTTGTCTTTCCCTGTAGCAGTAGATTCTCGTGGTCAAAAGCATTTAGATAACTGATTATTGGAAGGCTCTTGCATTTCTTAATAGTCTTCATTAAAGTGCTAGGAGTTACAACCTGCTCACACAACTTGCTTTTTCGCGGCACAGTACTTCTATTCTAGTGATGTTCACACCTAGGAGACACTAAAAATTACTGTCCACTGAAAGATTAGGTGAGCAGATAAAATTTTAAGAGGAGTCTAACATTCTCTAGGGGATGAACCATGAGAACACTCCTCTTTAGAAATTCAGGACACACACACACACACACACACACACACACACACACACACACACGACTAGTTTTGGCTGCCCCTGGCTATGGACCTGGGGATTAGAACCCAGTACAGCTAATATGTCAAAAATTACGGTCCCCAACTGGTATCTGGGTTATTTTGTTTAGTGACTCCCTTGCTGTCTCTTTCACTTCTGTCCCCATGCCTAAATTTCTGTTTTTATGATATCATAAGTCGCCTTGTTGAATGCTTGTGTTGCCCTCGCACAAGAATCCTATTGGCCGTCTACTTTGGGGTGGCTATTGACATGGGCAGTAAATCCTGAAACAGCAACGACGCCAAGTGCTTTCTAGCACAGCGTCCACCTCCATCTCATCTTGGAAACATCCCTGCCTGGCAATTCTGGGGGTGGAGCTTGTCTGCGTCCTAAGACATCCCCTCCATGTACAGTGCCCACAGGACTGCAAAGACCTCTCCATGCCTGGTGTGGACCTGGATCCGTCTGTGCCGACCCGATTCCACACGACCCAGCCCTCCCTCCACCAACATTGGGCCCGCCCCACGAGTCTCTTCTGCTGAATGAATGCCCAAAGCCCTTTGACGTCCAGCCCCGACTTCCCTCCATGAGTACTTACGTCACTGCCCTCCCTCTCCAAAGGTCTGCACCTGCACGGTGCCGCTGGGTCTTCCAACAGTCGGCACAATGCTCTGACAATGCGTGTGCCTTAACTTTGGCAAACGGAGTGGCGCCCTGCACAGGGTTTTTTTCTAGAGTCACCTTGCATGTTAATATGACCACATGGTTTCCAACAAGACATCACGTAGAGTAGCAGTCCCTAACCGGTTTGGCATCAGGGACCAGTTTCATGGAAGACAATTTTTTCCACAGGTGGGGTTGGGGTCATCATCAGGCATTAGCTTCTCATAAGGATCTTGCTACCTAGACCCCTAGAGTGCACAGTTCACAGCAAGGTCCCGCGCCCCTATGAGAATCTCATGCCCCCCCTCGCTGATCTGATCTGACAGCAAGCAGAGCTCTATTCACTTGCACTCACCTCCTGCCGTGCCACCCAGCTTCCAACAGGCACCAGCAGAAGTTGGGGAATTCTGACATAGAGCACAGTAGTGTCTCAGGAAATAATTCTAAGGGCATAATTGAGGCTCCTGGGCCCTCGCTCTGCACCAGACTCTGGGCTGATAACTGGAGAGACAGCGTCCCTTGTGGTCCACACTTTCCCAATGAGGCCGAGGCCCTGGGGACACACGATGCCGTTGTGCCCCTGGTGTCCTGGCTGCAGAGGTCACAGCTTCACCAGGGCATCGCGCTGTGCCTCTGGGCCTGTGTCATGCTGACTGCCACGCAACACGGCCTTCAGTGTCCCGGGGGCAAGATCAGTCCTCAGATCACCACTTGCCGTGCTTAGCCCAAATATAGTTTGTCTCTTTCACCTAGCCTCCTCTTGTGTATACATAGTTGGAGTGTTGCACATTGATCTTGATGCTGACCTCTTTCATCTTGCATCAAAAGATGTCTGTGACTGAGTTTAATAAATACATCAATTCAGTGCTTTGGGATCCCCCGGCCCGGCAGGTACTGCAAATAGCAATTTCCTACTGGGATTATGGTAATATTTACATGTAGGATTTGAAAAACAGTGCTGTGCTCAGGAAAAAAAATCAGTTGCTTTTTAAAAAATATTTTAATGAAATACAGAATGTGTACAAAAACCATACGACAGGCGCACAAAGTTCAAAAGAATGATAATATACAAATACCCAAATTTACCATCCAGCTTAAGAACCTACATTTTTCTTTTTAAACATTTGTCCAGAAAGACAGACAAGCAGCAATCTGCACTCTTCTTCAGTGCTCATCCTCAGGAGTTAGACCTTCCAGCGATCACTGAGAACAGAGGCTGTCCCTTCCCGAGGTTGTCCCGGATGCAGCTGGTTACTCACTCAGAAGCATCTGAAGCCAAATTCTGTACTCTGAATCAAGAAAGTAGAAACTCCGTTTTCAGGAAAAAGCAAAGAATTCTGAAGAACGAGTTACTTTCAAGGGAGTGCAGTTATTATTGTTATAGGAGGAAGCAGTCCTATTTTGTTTTCTAAGAAGTCATGCATAATCTGTGCATTAAGTGAGCACATGGATTTGGGAAGTGTGGGAGTATGGACACAGTTCTCTACAGAGTGAGCTGGCAAGTTGGAAAGTTTGGTCATCAATGGATTTGGCCAGAAAGTGAATTGCAAAGATATTCTTTATATACACCATGACCATTGCCAGGGGCTGGCACTTAGCTTGAGAAAACCAGAAAGCTTCTTCTGAGCACATTAAGAGTTATCTCATGTTTTAGCCAACCTCATATGAATAAGGCATAAAGCCAGCATGCGGAATTATTAGTTGATAATATTCAATGTAACCGTCCATGTAGAAAGTGGTACCATTTTTGTAATTTTTATCATAGTTTCCTGAATAATTGCCTATATAAAGGCAGTTAAAGACCAGAATGACACATTAATTTTCAAAGAAAAATATAACTCTCACAGAAACCAAAATATTCCCATCAGGATGTTCAGACCATTCTCTTGTAAACGCACCGATTTACACTAGATGTACTATCGTAATAACAAACAACATTTTCTCTAGGAAAAGTGCAATCAAAATATGGAAAACTCAGCGTATTGAATTTTCTCAACCAATCTAATTCAGAGTAGAAACAAGAAGTGCTGTCCAGCCCAGAATATTCACTACAGATGGTGCCTGGATGACAATGGTTTGACTTAAGATTTTTCAACCCTACAATGATGTGAAGGCGATACTCATTAAATAGAAACTGTCCTTTAAGTGCTCATACAACCATTCTGTTTTTCACCTTCAGTACAGTATTCAATAAGCTTCATGAGATATTTAAACTTCATTATAAGATAGGCTTTGTGTTAGATGATTTTGCCCACCTGTAGCCTCAGGCAAGTGCTCTGAATATGTTTAAGGTAGGCTAGGAGAAGTTATGGGATGTTCAACAGGTTAGGTATATTAAGTGCATTTTCGACTGACACTGTTATTAATTTAGGATGAGTTTATTACGACAGATCCCCATTGAAGTCCAGGAACATTGTATTTCAAACACTTCTCTTGTATTGCCCGTAAATCTCCACTGACAATGTGCATTTCCTTCATATTAGACTAGTATAACACACCTGCATTTTAGTTCCGTCCTGGCTATGCCGAACAAGTTACATGGACAGCTGTGGCGCTCAATCTGGGTTAGGCATGAAGTCTCTGGAGGGGCAGTGAGTGCTTGCAGAAGAAGGAGACCAGAACCAGGAACCGCAAGCCCTGGGTTTTAGATCCAGCTCAGCTGCAGATTGAGTGGGTGTGCTCGGGCAGCTTAGTGAATCTCTCCAGAGCCGATCTCCTCCAGCAGCAAGATGAGGATGATGACTTAGATGGTCCCAGCATCTTTTCCTACTCAGGAGCTCTGGGGCCCGTCCATCTTTAATTCTTCTTTATCTTGCAGTTCAAGAATCTCCATAAACACCTGAAGACAACTCCAGGGTGTTTCAATCTTTGTGTTTGGTACACATTGAGAAAAACTTCCATTATTTATTTGTTAGTTTCCCTTCAACTGGTTAAAAAAGACTACTCAATAAAGATCCATCAAAATTATAGCCGGTTCCAAGAACGTTGCTTGATGCATTCACCTTGATCGTGTCTAACGATTCAGGGGAGGGGTTCATCAGGAACAGGGGAGGCACACATTCTCCTTGCTTCCTTTCTTTCTGCTCTGGCTAGCCTTCATGACTCTTGAGGCTGCCTCACCTGAGGACACTTATAAGCCATGAAATGCTGTCTTCGATGGGCTCAGAATTTAGCATATTGCTGTGTAATCCTGTGTGGTTGTCATTTGATTTAATTGGAACATCCTAGAAGTTCCTCTTCCACCAAGTCTAGGACTTGAAGTCACTTCCTCCAGCCTTCCTCATGACCATTACTGACACTTTAACTCAGTATCTCATTACTCAAGTCCACATCCTGAAACTCAGAAGAACCAATTTTAAAAGACTAAGGAATTGCATCCCCCACCAATTGAAAAATTCTCTCTGTCAAATGATAAGCTATGAAACGCTTTCACACTTAGAACATACTTTTAAACAAACATAGCCTCCAATATCAATTTTATTTTTAACTGGTACTAGACACTGTGAATCTTCAGAGGTAATTCCTAGATAAATTCTGTAATAGGAGCTCCATACTACTAATGTTTGGTTCACTGTCACTCAGTATTTCATCACTTTGCATGTTTAGCTAAGCTTTCATATTATTTAATATCTTTTCACATACAGTATATAGACAGTAAGATACTTGAAGAAAGGGAATATTTTATTTGCTTCAGACATAGTACAAAACACAATGCTTTATTCCATATAAATTTACAGTTTACTTAAAGACAACATGTTTATTATTCATCGAAAGAGAAACTCAAATTCCAATGTCAAACATATTAGATATTATGCTTTCTTGCCTATATCTTGAGTTGACAGCTGAGAAAATATCTCCCAATATCTACAAGCTAAAGACAAAAAGTTGACCTAAATGTCAAAACAAAACATGTCCAAGTAGCTAAAAAGTTGCTATAAGCATTTCAAATAAATGTTCAGATTCTTAATGTAGATGAAATACCAATTGAACATAATGGTATTGTGACAAAATATTCTTCATCCATAACTTAAATGGTGATTCTAAGGAAGAACACTGGTCTCCTTTTATATTGGTTTTCAAATCAAAAAAAAAAAAAAACGACTTGGAAAACAGATAATAAATTTTCTATCTTTGGATTCGTATTTTGAAAATAAAGTAATAAAAACTAAACTAGAAATACATTCAGAGTATAGTATGGTATTATTGCTGGTGAGGATTTGAGACTCAACCTCCGGCCTAATTTATTTTAACGTTTCTAGAACTTCTGTTCCTTTCTTCTTTGCCTTCTTCCCTCTGTAACATTGGTGTGCGTGTTGTCTATGACGCAGTGTGACAGAGGAACAGGAGCAAGTTGGACAGAGAAGGAACGTCTCCTGTTCCAGGGATAATGATGGCCTCCACTTAAGAGAAACACATTTCAATTGTTAATCCAAAGATTCCATCACTCCCTTTCTGTTCTTTCTTGCTTTAATCCTTCCTTTCATCCCTCTTCTCTGTCTTTGAATTCTTCTGTTGTCACTTGTCCACCATCAAACCCCAATCTAGACATAAAAGCAGCAAAAAGCCTTCACTTCCAAGCAGGAACAACACCTCTTTCCCTTGGGAAGATCAGAAGAAGAGGAGACACCCAATGCCCTTGAATATGATGTTTTACGAAGTCGTTCTGTGTAGGCTGATGGCGGTTGTTCTGCTGAGCCCACGTTTTGTCTGACATTTCACCACCATTAGACAAACATTATTCTTTCTGTTGGTATTTGTTCAGTGAGCTATATACTCAGTGGTATATGATTTATGCAAGTCTCCATCTCTTCCTGGTGGCTTAGGCTGAATTATTATCCAGACATTCCAATTTAGACACACAATAAGGGACAGATGACTGAACCCCCAACACTATACCTCCACCAAACAAAGCCTTATTCTTTATTTGTTGTGTCATGCACAGTATTCACGTTCCTAATGAAAATGTAGGCTGATCCGTCAGTTGAAATAGCTTTAGGCTTTTTGGTATTTCCAATTTTATTTTCGGAGCATGCATTTCTTTGTGCTTAGGGACTGATGTGGGTGGGAATATTTATATATTACTGCTTAAACATAAATATATTGTTGCTTTCAATGAAGTGAGTCTGTGTGAAGGTTGTCTGGGTAGCTTGCATTTCCCCTTGCTTTCCCATTAGCAATGGCACTCCCGGTGCCCTTTAAAATGAGTCCTGGCTTAAAAAATGAATTTTTACCATCATCCTGACTCCAAAGGGTAGGAGAGTGAGCCTTGGAAAGCTTCAGAAGGTCTTGGGTCGAAATCAATGCTATAAAGACTAGTTCAGAGATTAAATGGGATTTCAAAAGCCTAAATCAGACAAAGCTCTAAAAACTGGGAGCATGAGCATAATTCTTAGAGTTTTTATTATGCTTATGGTTGTGTGTAGATTTCTGAGGAGAGTTCCTTCAAGAAAAGCTTTTCCTTAGGATCATTTTTCAGTTTTACCCAGGGAAACACACTTTCAGGAATGTTGCAAGACAAAATTGCTGCTTTCTTTTACTGAGTTAAGGCTCTGTGGCTATAGAATTCATCCCACTAACTTCTAATGCTCAAGAAAAATATCACAAGTAGCTGATAATTAGCCAGTAACACCTTGACAGGGTTCAGAAGAACCGAACTGATTACGGTTTAGGTACTAAAAGCAGAGAATAGGCGCAAAGCAAAGGAAAGATAAAAAAGTTTGGGCACTGCCATGGGAAAACAGACAATAAAGAGTCTACAACCCATGGAGAATAGACTTGGGCATTTTTGGAAATTAAGGACTTTCTGAGGGTATTCTAGAAAGTGAAACAGAGAAATGAGATGGCACCTAAACTTGGATTTTCAACTTCTATACAAAGTTCAACAAGATAAACAGAACCAACAGAGAGATAAATAGCAAGAGATCTGTTGCAAGAAATGGCCTTAAGGGATGGCAGGATTCCTGGATCTATAGGGCAGACTCTTGAGAAGGGCAGGCCAGAACTCTCAGGCCCAGGGAAGCTGCCGTCCACCAGGGGCATTGTTTTGTCCTCCAGAAAGCTCAGCTTTTCAATTGATGGAATCAAAGCCACCCATCCTACCTAGGGTAATGCCCCTTATTTAAGTCCATGGATCACGGGCCTTAAACATATCTATAAAATAAGCAATGTCTAGTGTTCATATGAGTAAGTAGGGACTGTAGCCTAAGTTGACGTATAAAACCGACCATCAATGAGATAAAGAAAATTAATAAAAACTGACCATAAGCTACTGAAAAAATTAGTAACAAAATAAGAAAGAATTGTAGCTCATTTATTGGCCACATGACGGCAGTAGATATTTGTAATCACCGTCTTCCTCTGTATTCTTTTTGCCTGCAGCAAGCCCCTCGACTAGTCACAGTCCTTCACCTGGTGAAGTAACCCAAACATTTATCGCCGATGGTCTGGCCATTTAGTCATCTGTAGCCCTGCCTGGACTGGGTTGACCTAGTTTTCCGCTGACCTTCACCGCCGATATGGCCATGTAAGAGACACCCTAAGTCGGCTCCTTTGCTCCAGACATGCTCTTCCTGCTCCCAGTGCGGTAGGCGGTCCAATTCCCCTGGAAGTCAGGACGTGTCAAAGTGGCCACCACACCTCCCGATTGGAATACCCCAGACCTGTTCCCAGGTTCGACTTCAGGAGACACAGACATGTTTTTGTGACTGGAGACACTCCAGAGTCCAGGAGGAAGAAGACTGGAAAGAAGAAAAGGAGGGAGGAAGAAAACGGCAGGAAACAGGTGAAGAGAAAGGGCGCACATTTTTTTAATTTTTGAGAGAATATGTAATTTTGTGACACTGCAGGAAGCGCACATTCTTCAGTCTTTTTTGAAACAATAGAGATTGATTGGGGGACAGTAACCTCCCAGAGTTAGCATTGAAATAAAGAGAGGAATGGGATCACGGTGTGCATATCGATTGGTAGATACTGTATGACTTACCGCGTGCGCAAGGGGTGCTGAGATGCCCTGGGACAGTCACACAAGCTTCCTTAGAGGAGGAGAGCAATTTGCATCAAACTCACTGGCAGCCTCCCCTGGGCTAAGCAGTGTTGCCAATACTTGCGCCACCTGTTGACAGGCTTGGACTTTGCAGAGAAGGACTGGGTCATGGGGCGGGGGGGAGTCTCCAGGGGAAACATCCAAACGCCGGGGCCCTGTCTAGACTCACTGCAGCATGTTAGCAGCAGAATCCCTGGCAAATGGTGTTTTCTGAAAGAAGAGCCCTGCTGTGGAATGCTTCCAGCAGAAAATGCTTGATTGTCTAGTGTTGCTCATGATAAACTCATCCAGAATTTTTAGATTCATGGGGCAAAGCTCTCTAGAAAATGCCATCTGAGTTTGTAGCTATGAGGGTCCACAGCTAGGGCCGTTTCAGTGCTACCTTGGACACTGAGCTGCAGGTTCCAGGTCTCAACTTGCCTCTTCATTACTTACTCTCTAAATTATCAGTCAAGTTGAGACCTGTAAGTCAGATGGGTGAAGTGTGACTATCTAACTGGACCATCTCATCTTCTGCATCTTCTCAAATTCTGATCCACAAGGTTTAAATTCCAGAGAAAAAAGCGTGCATTTGTCATGTTTTGAGTTTAAAACAATAGAGCCGTGCCAAGAAGCTATACATGTTTGAAAGAACAAGTAGAGAAGACATCGTCAAGGTGGTGGCAGGCATGGAGAATCCATCTCCCAAAGGGCTGCGGGAATCTCTTCTGGGGTCTAAAGGGAAAGAAGAGGAAAGAGTCACACAGAAAGCTCAGAAGATGCATTTGCAGGAGACAAAACAGTACTGAGTCATGGGGAAGATGGGGAGAAGGCCACGGCAAGATGCCTTAAGAAGGAGGATGGAGGACGAGCCTGGTCAGTGCTGTGAGCAGTTTGCCACCTCTCGTGAGCTGTGGTGAGCCCTGGCAACAATATTCAGAATACCAGGCGGCAACACAGACACTTAGCAATGGGTTTGCATCTTCAGTAGCCATGTTGGACGGTTGGTTTTTGCAAGTGGTAATGAGAAGCCCATTAGGAAGCTGCTGGTACCGTTCCAGAGAAAGCCTATGATGATGTGTGCGGCGCGTGGGGAGTGGGATGGAGAAATGCAGGCCGGTTGGAGATAGACTCTGGAAGCTCCAGCATCTGGGGAGCTCACTCTAAGCCTGTCCCAAGGTCACTGCAGGCTGTGTGGGCAGCAGACACGTGTCTGTTTCCGGATCTTCAGTTTAAGAGACATGTACTCAGAAAGATACATTGCAGGAGCCACACCCGAGGGCCACCCCTGCAGCTCGTCCAGCGTTGACAATAAGATCCTGAACTCTGAGCTAACGGTGGAATGAGAAGGGTCCTTGGTGAGCTCAGGAAAGGTGTGTGTGACAGCAGATAGATGTGTTCTTTTTCTATATTTTTGTTTACTTAAAGTGTGTTTCCTTTTGTCTGGTCATAGCGATGTTAGCTACCTACAGCCTTTGCCAGGTGATCTCAACCACGGGGGCATGTTGGAGCTGGCATCTTCTTATGGGCTTTTCTCCTGGGAATGGGCCACTTTATCCTGTTTCTTTGTTCATTTGTGTTTTAATTATAAATGTACACTTTTGTTTTAATTGTAAGCGTGTTTCACGGACTCTGTTTCTGTGATAATCCTCCAGAGAACGCTCGTGTCTTGTTAAGCAAACACTTCTCCTGGCAGAGTCTAGCCCTCGGGGGAAGTCCCAGCCTCTGCATGCAATGCTCGAGTCTCTGCCCAGCAGCCACCTTGCTGCCCATACGAGGTGTGTGGGCTGGGCGGAGACTCGGCTGTGTCGTCCACTTCTCCGTTTTTCCTCTCTAATCTAGACTGTCCAGACACGTTCTCTGATTCTCTGAGCAGAGGCAGCAGGTTCCTCTTGGAAACCCTCACTGCCCTGCTCTGTGGCAAGAGCCATCAGGGCAAAGTTGGGCGTGGGAGAGAAAAGGCCCCCAGGAGACCCCCCACCTCCTCTGCTCCTCGCCTGTGGACTCCCACAAAGACCCCCCTGCTTTCTTGAGTTCCCAGGGTCCTAGGGTAGGGGTGTTGTGTTGTGTTGTGTCTTGCTTTGTTCCGACTTCATGGTCGTAATCAGGGTGGGAACTGAGGGACTGCTCCACCAGTCAGGACCCGGAGTCGCTGAGCATCTGTTGGGATGAATCAATACCATGTTTCTTTTTCAAAATACCAATATGTCTTCGCTGATCGCAGGCTAAAAAAAGAGAAGAATAAGTAGCAAGCCAGTACATGTTTCACGACATTGAAGAACCCAGGCTCCCAGAATCATGATGGACGAGCTCAGAGGACCCGGCGTCCGCAGGTGAGGCTGAGGGCGAGGTCAGCAGCTCTCACGGGGGAACTTTTCTTGGACCTTCCTCCGCGTGAACTCGTGGTGTCACACAGCGTTGGTTTCCACCTCGTTTTAGGGCATTTACTTCATGCAGCAGTTAATAGAAAACCCTGTGAGCGTCGTGGCATAACTCTCTGGAACCTTCAGAGGAGCCACAGGGAGACTGTGGGCTTGGATATATGTCCAGCCTCTCCGTCTCAGCCTCCACTCCCTTTTCTCTTTAGAACAACACACCCAGCCCTTCTTAACCTTGAACGTGAAGGGAATGTTTCCCTATCCATACATGGCAGCGCATGCTGTCTGTGTTACAAGAAATGGGCCCAACCCGTGGGAGCCCGGGATGGAGACGACACATTGATGGCTCCTAGAGTCTTTTCTAAATTTCTTGCACAAATATTTCTTTCAATAGTTGGTATCAGCATAAACCAATTATGCTTATTCTCTGTTTGCTTGTTGGAGGATAGAAAGCGAAAGGAGGTCCCTGTAAAAACTTAGCATAAACTTAATTGAGCATGGTCTTTTTGCCTCAGCATAGACATTTTGCTTAGACTTTGTCCCCGACATGCTTTGAATCTAGCACAGGCTAGATAAATCTCCAGTAGGAAGGTTTTAGGAAGCCTTCAGATATTCTACTGCAGGTCAAGCTGGCAGCCAACCCCATTCCTTCAGCAAATCTCCAACAGATGCAAGACAAGGACAGAGTCATAGAAATGGTAATAGACCACATTTTGGTCAAGGAGCTTGTGGATTGCAAGCGTCTGACAAGTCTCTTGCCAGGAAAAACCCCTCCCCTTGTCTCCCACCTAGCCTACCACCATGGCAGCAATCATGTAACTAACCCACCCATCGGCCTGCTGTCCATCACCTGACATCAATCCCTGTGCTTACCTGCCCCTTTGTGATGATGTGGAGCAGACCACCACCCAATCACCTTAATGATCTTTGCACATCCAAGGGGCATGGCTTAAAGGACTCAACCATGAGCAGTCATTTTGCCATTGTATTGCAAAGCTATGGTGTGGTTATGTGCTCTTTAAGCTATGACCATGCCATGCTTTCTTAAGCTTTGGCTCCTTCCCTTAACTCAGAGAGGTAAATTTCCTCTCTCTCTCTCTCTCTCTCTAATTTACTTTTCAATAAACTGTATTTTCTAATTTAACTTCTGCGCAATTTTTTGCATCTTTCATGCGGCCTTGGATGGCACCCCAGACACCCACACTCAGTGGCCTGATCTAACATTCTGGAAGCCCTCTTGGGAGTGTGACCCTAATGGAAAGGAAAGGATGAGGCTCAAGATTTAGGCAGAAGGTCTGCTCAAGGACAGGAAGGAAACGTGGAACAGCAGACAGAGAAGAGAGCGGCCTGGGCCAGGGTCCCCTGCGGCTGTCTTTCAGATCCTTCTTCTGTAGCTTCCTCCTTCGCAGAGACACCTGGGCTGTTTTCTTTCCGTTGAAAAGTATAAATAATAAGAAACTCACAGGGACATAAAAACAGAACAAGGCAGTGTTTTCATGCAAACTAGGACACGCAGCAATAATCCAATCAGCAAGGTGTTCATTCTTTTGCAGATTTCGGGGACACAAAAGTTACAGGGCATTCATGTTGGAGCTCAGAGCAAAACACCCCAGTGCGGTGCTCCGGCCTGCTGATCGCTGAGAACTTGCGGACCGGAGCCCCAGGAGTGAGGTCTCTCTCACGTTCTCCTGCGCTCGGTCCCCCACCCCTTTTTCTCCCCCACAGTGAGTCACAGAAACTGTAATTTTTCTTCCCCAAGATGGATCATAGAAACCAGAGACCCTGTCCCCAAAGCAAGCCATGAAGCCTGGAAGGTCACACTGTCCCTTCTTCCTCCTCCTCTGAAGACCTTCATTCCAACATCCAAGAGGGTCCCATCCCATACATGGAGACAGAATGCTGCACAGAGGCTCAGCTTGTGAAGGCAGGCCTTGCTGGCTCTCCCCCAGGTCTGTCACCGTTAGATCATACCCTCTTGTCCAATCACATTTCTGCTCAGCTGCCCAGGCGTCACCAAACTCAAGTATAAAAATGGACAGCTGTCCCTGGGTTTGGGGGTCTTCCTTTCTGAAGGCTCACATGTCAGGTGAAACTACCTAAGGGCAAAGTGGGGGACCCGAGAGAGGCCCAGACTTTACCTGTACTATATCCGCTTATATATCTAATCCTGAATTGTACCCTACATCTTTCAAATAAAATATTTTTAAAAAGAGAAGAAACTTTGAAGAAATGCGTGTGCTATGCTTTTCTCTTGTCAACCTGACTTTTGTTCCAGGAGTGTCGGCCTTGACCCTCTTGGTAGGTGAGGAGCGGTACCCACCTTTCTACCTCTCTAGCAGCTTCGAGGAAAGACAGAGAAGCGAGATCTGAAACTCCCCACCCAATCCACGTGCCCATTTCAAGACCCTTGTGCAATGGCACATTAACACTTCAGTAAACACAGACACAAAACTGCCCTCTCCAGGAGCTGCTGGGTTGCTATAACCGCTACTGCAACAGGAATGAAACTGTCTTCCCTAAGTTCACCCAGAAAACAAAGAAAGCCCGTAACCTTCAAGATTAAATATCAGTCTTTGCTCCATGCACAAAACTCCATGTACCATGTAAGAGGGTAGAACATTCTTATTTAAAACAATAGCCAATCAGGCGTGGTGGCTCAGGCTGTCATCCCAGCATTTTGGGAGGCCAAGGCAAGAGGATTGC